>WBMY01015147.1:148366-190728 GCA_013397315.1 Donacobius atricapilla
TCGGGGCGGCGGCGGTGGCGGTGGTCGGCGGCGGCACCGCGCTGACCCTGTGTCCTCTCCCGGCCCGCAGGATGCAGGGCGCCGGCACGGCCCTCCACGAGCTGCTGGTGTCGGCGCAGCGCCGAGGCTGCCTCACCGCCGGCGTCTACGAGTCGGCCAAGCTGATGAATGTGTAAGTAGGGCGGCGGGAGCAGGGGGAGTGTGTAAGTCAGCCCGGCGGGGCTGCGCGGCGGCCGGCGCCGACCGCGGGGCTCATCGGGCTGCTCCCCTCCCGCAGCGACCCCGACAACGTCGCCTTCTGCGTGCTGGCCGCCGACCAGGAGGACGAGGGGGACATCGCCCTTCAGATCCACTTCACTCTGATCCAAGCCTTCTGCTGCGAGAACGACATCGACATCGTGCGGGTGAACGACGTGGCCAAACTGGCGGCCATCGTGGGGCCCAGCGAGGACTCCGGGGAGCCGCGGGATGTCCACTGCATCCTCATCACGGTGGGTGTCCCGCGGGCGCTGAACGCGGTCCCGCCGGCGCTGCCGGCTCTGCCCCGCACCGCCAGAGCCCCCCGGCGGCGGCCCCTTCTCCCGCGCCGGGTGGTCGAGTTCTCTGCTGGGCACGGATGGAGTACTTGCCACAAGGCGAGTCAGCTGGGGAGGAGGAGGAGGCAGAACTTCTCGTAACTGGATTTCCTCCGCTGTCCACAAGGGCAGCATCTCTGCTTCCTGTCTTGTCTGTGCCCGGACAGAAACTGTCTGGAAGTGCCTCCAGTCCTAAGCTAATGCTTCTGTAAATATTATGATGACCTCAGCTGGCGGCCAGCACTCACGGTGTGCAACTTTTTTCTTTCTTGCAGAATCCAAATGAAGAAGGCTGGAAGGACCCAGCTCTGGAGAAGCTGAACTTGTTTTGTGAAGAGAGCCGAAATGTCAATGACTGGGTGCCAACTATCACCCTGCCTGAGTGATGGTCACCTGGTGCACTGGGGAGGCTGAAACCTTTGTTGCATTCTCAACGTGCTGTGCGTTCACCAAAATGTGCAACAAGCTGCTGATTCCATGGATTAGCCTGGTCAAGAGACTGGATTAAAGTCACTCAGACTGGCATGCAGTGGGCTCTTACAGAGGAGAAAGAGGAAAACAGCTCATCTCACCAGTGAGCCTCAATAGGCTGCAACCGTGGAGAGGCTGACATACCATGGGACTGAAAGAAGTATTGCAAGTTTGGCTGTGTGGAGCTGTTTCAGAAGGGAGAGAGAAAGTTGAGGGAAGTGGGCCAAAACTTTCCAGAAGGACTGGATAGAGTACTGTAACTAGGAACTGTTGGTGCTGTCTGCAATACACAGGGGAAAGTATCAATATTTATGGAGTATTGGGGATTGGTTACTAAGACAAATGCAGATATTCCAAAGCAGACAGACTTCAACAGGCCTCTTGGGTCACTCTGCAGATCTGTTTTAATACTGCAATAACTTATATTGAAATATTTGCTGCTATTGAAGCTTTCATAATAAATTTTTGACAATTAATTTCTGGGAGTGTCTTGCTTGCTGGGTGCTGGGTAGCATGTCACTGAAATGCCACTCATGTTTTGCTTCTGTGCTGCAGTCAAAGATCTGCTCCACAGTAATAGAGTTATTGCTCAAATACTTCCCTGGGCTGCCTGAATGAAATGCTGTGCTGTCCAAGTTGATAATTCAACCTTTTACCCTCTTGCAACAGCTGCTTATCGCAACAGCTTGCAAGACTAAGGAGTTGCATGCCTAATGAGCTCACTTATTGTAATAGGAGGTCTTTGTAGTCTGGTGGAGGAATACAATGCACGCTAGAAACATGGATTTTTGGAATACAGACCTCCAGTAAATTGCATCATTGATTCTTAAATATGACTTAGATGCATTCAGAGCTGACGTGTTTCCACTTCACAGAAGCAGCTTAAACATGACGGGGGGGCTGCAAAACTCTTTACATGTCAAACACATCTAACATTTGCTTTCATTAGAATGACATCATTAAATCTAAAACTAGCAAATGATGAATAAACATCACATCTGCCACAAGCTGCTCTCTGATTGCCATATGCTGTAACAATAGAAGCTGTCAGTCCAGAAGCCAATTTTGCAAAACCTAATTGCATGACAACGCCAAATTAAGTCCAAAACAATTTAAGGATGGTGTGGCCTTTTTTAGAGATCCTGTCATGAAAAGTTAATATGGGTGGGTTGATTTGGCCCTATGTTAAGAGGGAAAACATCACCCCATTTTTTGTGCAGAAACTATGCATGTGCTCCAGGACCTGACATTAAAATGGCACAGTAGTAATCCCCTCTCCACAGAGCAAGAAAGTTAAACTACTCACTTCCTTTATAGGCACTAAAACCATTCAGGTATCACAATTGCATTTCCTCTGGGCTGGCTTGCAGTGATTGACAGTAGCACTTGCTGAAAAGTGGTCATTTCCACTTAAGCAAGGAAGCTGGTTGCTCTCAGTTTCATTGTTCCTGATAAGGGAAGTACAAATTCAGCTCCAGCATTCCTGGAATATGCTTCCTTGTACAGGATCTATCTAGCAGTGTTTGGCCTTTGTTACTGTGTCATGAGAGGCTGTAGGCTGGCAGCATAACCAGAGCTTAGACTGAAGTAAACACTGCGGGCCCTCAGACTCTGTAAGTACTCATTTTTGCACTTAAGATACAGGAGTTTCTGCGCAGCCTGTTTTTCTACTTAACCTGCACTCAGCAGCTAATATCTGTCTAGGACTTTGAGAAAAGTCACATGGAGAAGCAAGAGAATAAACAACTCTGGCAGCTGTGATAACAGAAACTGCCTTTAAGGCAGTTGCCTTGATACACAGAACGTATCAAGTGTGGGTGCTTTATTAGACATTTTTATATTTTTCTCTTAGCAGTGCAGGTTTCTTCATTTTACAGCCAAGAAACATATTTCTGCTCATTGCTTGGGGCCTACTCAGTACTCAGAGCCAAGAACAGATTAAAGTGGACTGTTCTGAAATCAACTTTCATGTGAAGTATATAGGCAGTACTTCACAGCCTTGAGTGGTTTAAACAAGCCTGAGAAGACTAAAGGAAGTTCTCACGCATGTATACAATTACATAAATCATTAAAGTATAGTAGAGGGTAAGTATAACTGGTCTGTTGACTGACACAGTAGGCATAGATAGTGGTACCTGGTGGGAAGCTTAACTTTCCAGCTTTTATGGTATGCAGCAAACAATGAAGTTAGTGGAGAAACACCAAAATACCCTTGTGAGGGTGTTTCCTCTAGTCTCACAAAAGATAGTAGGATGAGCTTCTCCCTTCAGCCTTATGAAACTGTAAGCTGCATCCCATGAGAGGTACATGATTTCTTATTTTACTGACCTATACAATTCCCCTGAAATCCCTTCTTGATCGCTGCAAATACACTGTCATGCAAATTGTACAAAACTGGGTTAGCCTGCAAATGTTACTAATACAGTGCTACAACCAAAGGCAGCTCTGACGTGCAAGTTATGTGCTGCTGCAAGTGTCTGTAATGATCAGTGCTACTTAATGTAGCAAAAATTCAGCAGCTGATATCTACATCTTTACATGTTCAGATATATAACTGTGCAAAGAGCAGCTATACATTTGTTAAAGATAGAGAGTAGACTTGGGTATTATTGACTGTAGTGGGGACAGCTGGTTGGGTCATGGTTGGCTCACCAGATGTCCAGGATGTTTTGTCAAGTATCTCGGAGTTCTGGAGGTTGGGACACTGGTCTCTTGTGTCTGTGAGCAATATGGCCTGAGTACTTCGCCTTCCCAGAAAACAGAATTACCCAGGAGAGAGGCACTATGGGGTTTCCAGCGCCACTGGGAGCTCTACCTATGTGCCCCCCTCCCAGCTGTGTTGCATAGTCTGCACAGGCTGGCTTGTGCTGTGCCATGGTGGCTATGTCAGGGGGTGCTGGGGAGGAGACATAAGTTAATAGATGTTAATAATAGAGGTGGTTCCTCAGGACATGACCAGCTGAGGGACATGGCTGAAGGTGCAGGACATGGGGTGGAGTTACAGAGTGGTGGTAGTTCTGGCTTTGCTTTCCATCAAACTCTTCACTTGTGTGCTACTAGGTGATACAAACTGTGTATTTCAATATTGTCATCATCAGCTTTGGTGTTGTGCTGACTGTATTTCTCGGTACATTTTTAAATGAGGTGATGCATAAAGTTTAATTTCAATTTTTTTGAGCAATATTTTTGCATTTTTTCTGTGTATCTATTTCACCACCTAATGGTAACAACTGACAGGAATTTCCCTTCATGTGTGGTTTCCTTCTCTTAAAGGCATTTTCTTCCTGTTACACTTCTGTGCATGACTTTACCTTTCTCTCTTTGTGGTTATAGATAGTCATCTCTTCAGGAGCCTGACAGTTTTATTTTGTGCTATATTAACTGCATTATCTTCTTATCAGGATATATGTATGAATACCGGCACACAGTTGGTGTAAACAATGCTTCCTCTTTTCCTGTGGAGTAGAAAATACAACAAGGAAGATAACAAAGGGAATATTTTGAAGAGGAAGGCAAACTACTGCACAAAATAAAGTTTGCATAAAATCTGTGCATATGCTAGGTGATACAAACAGTGCTTATAACACTGGATGCATAGGGAAGGAGCTTAGATTTCTGCAGACTGGTGAGTTTTAATTATAGGTGGAGGCTGTTTAAATTAATATATGTTCTGTAAGGAGAAGATCTTTGCAAAATTGCTAGTGTTGGAAACATGCCATATCACTGCTGTCTGACACATAAGGGGGACCTGGCTCATCTCAACAAATCTATTTATGCCAGCTCTCAGATTCCCCTGACATCAGGAGGAAAGAGGCGTGTGTGCCCATGTTAAAACATGGCTAGTGTGCAGACAATATCTTCTAAGTGGAAGCAAATGCCATCACATGTGTGTGCAAGAGAGATGTGTGTAGAAGGATGTGTGACCATTGTATGCCTTGTAGGGGCACACCTTGTGGATATCTGGGCTCATGACTATGCATCCACAAGGCTTCATTCACTGCAAAAACAGCAGTGGCAGAATCCAAGGCTGACAGAGGGATGGAGCAGTACAGACAGTACAGGCATCAGAGCCTTTCTTTCTACAGGTTTTTATGATAACTGCTTTTCATTCCTGCTTATTCCATATTTATTTCATCATGGCAGCTATGATGTACTCACTTAGTAAAGTCTGAACACACAACAATAGGATATTGAAAAAGTTATGTTAATATTTCTTGTATAATTATTGCATACTGAATAACTGAATATTTGTATTATTCTGCATCATTCTGCAATAAGATAGTGTTATACACAACATTCTGACCATTGGAATGTACGTGAAATACGGATTTGAGTGTATTGGTATCTTTAAAAGTATGATCAAATCCCATACATCACAGTTATAGTGGTTATAATATCTCCTTCAGACTTCCACTGCATTGGCGTATGATTATATTGCCATGCTTATTTTCTTTTTATGTCTGAAAATAATACGAAGTTATTTCCTTCTGTGTGTGTAATCCTCTCTGAAGAGCTGACTTTACTTTGAAATCATGACTTTGCAATGTTAGTATCAACACACACTGCTAATTCAAAATTAGTTTATTCTACAATTCTTCTTGTTTGTTTTGGTTTGGGTTTTATTTGTTTGTTTGTTTGGTTGCTTGCTTTTTTTCCCTGGATTGGAGGGATAGCTGTAGAAAATAATATGATGTTTAGTTTCTGGTTTTATATTGCCTCTGTGCTACAAGTGGCAAGAAAAATCTACAGTTTTTAAATTATTATTTTGACAAAAGCTGTTATAAACCTGATAGGAAGTCCCATGTATAATAATCCATTGCAGAATAGTGACAAAATTTAACAAAGAACATGTAATATGAATTTTAATATCACAAGGAATTTCTGTCCCACTAGACTCTGAATTAAAGATTTTTCACAATGGGGAATTTGAGTTTTGCTTCCTGTTCCCTTTGTAGGGGCATCTGAGCTGTAGGAATCTAGCTTTCACATCCTATTGAAGCCAGCACTAAGCAATGGTGCTCAGTAACTTCTATTTAAACGTATAAATATCTAAGGCCCAAGGTTTCACATTTGTATTTCAGAAACAAGACATGCACTAAGTGCATTTAGATACCAATATGCTCAACTGTGAGCCCAGAGCCAAAACTCTCCAGTCAATCAACTTATTTAGCTGTAGCCATAAACTTGCTTGCAAGATTGAGACTTTGCTCCTCTGTTTAAGAATGTGTAGTGTAAGGGCACAGCTGCATTAAATGTTATTGCTTGGATCAGTCAAGTGGCTGGAATGATCTGTGGATCTTCTCCTGCTAGCCTGCTTTGGTTCACACAGCAGAATAGAGTTGGACCATGCAAAGAGGATTTCTCTTGGAAGAAACCAAGCCAGAGGACGTACTCTAAGGGACCATATAATGCTTTCCATCTGCTATTGCGTATTCAGTTCACGGGGACCACACTTGAGGTACATAAAGTACAATTATTTGCTGATTAAGAGTAAATAGGCAAGGCTTGGCAGTCAAAAAAGAGAAGTACGTTGGCCTACTTTTCACAAAATAAGTGTTTTTAAGTGTAATACACATACCAATTTGTTTTAAACAATTGCATGCTCTTGAATTAACAGGGTTAAAAATCTACTTTGGCAGCAGCTTGCTGAATTTAATTGTTTGTGAGGCAAGAACGATGAATGGGACTATTTCTAGAAGTGGTTGCCAAAGGTAGTTTGTAATAGGCCAGCGCTGCCCAACTGGCAGCGTCAGGACAGCTTTGCGTGGCCTGATGCCTTTGTGCCCGAGGAGCAGGTGGCTTCATGAGCTGTGCGCGGTGCCCCCGCCCTGCTGCTGTGCCGCAGGACAGACAAGCACTGCATGAATCCTGTGCTGGCCAGAGCAGAGGCTGTCCCCCGTGGGGAACCTATCCGATAACTCCAATTGTCACTCCTCATGCTGCTGGACTTTCTACACAGGTGCAATGGTACAAAACACTTGCAGATGATTTCCAGGTGAGGGATGAATAAGGATGAATAGGCCCATGCCCCAAGAGAAAACCTTACATTATGTTCTGAATCCATGAATTAACTTGTGGCAATGTCACAAACGATTTTTAAAATATAATAAGTGTAAGATGATGCCTCTTACTGCATGGTAGGAGATTGTAGCTACCAAGTGAGAGGCTATGGGATCTTACACCAGTGCCACAATTGGTCTTGTCTTTGGTCTTTTACAACGTTTCTGGGCTTTATGTCTGCCTGTGTTTAAAGCAACCTGCTTACTCTAAGTTATCTTTCCAAATATAGGAGTTAATGCAACAAGGAAATGCGTAATGTTAGTAGGTGCTTCTGTGCTGTTGAAGGCATGTTCATGGTATGTGAGGAATGAAGCTGTACGTGGTTAAAAATGGAAGAATGGTAAAGCAATTCCCTTTTACCAAAGTACTGGTTGCATTTTCCGCAGAGATTCTCTCTGTCTCACATTCTGCTCTGTTTCTGTAGAACTGTAAAAACAAATGTTCTGCAGTTCTTCAAGCAAATTAAGGATGGAGAAAGCAATAATAAGCACAGCATGGATTGTACTAAATGACCATCTTACCTGGAAGTACACTTTCTGCAGAGGAATGAAAGAAGGCTGTGCACAACCTATCTTGTCTGGGATTGGACTCTCTCACTCTCACTGATACCAGGCTCAGCCTTGCATAGAGTACTGCCTCACAAAGTCAGACGGTATTGTACAAGTGTAAAAACAGGTGCCTCTGGTTGTGTTATGGGACCATGGATGGTAGAAGCATGCTTTCTGCCTGTTAAATGTGATGACAGAAATTGTTCCAGGTCTCTCCAACCATCTGGCTATCAAGCCTAATTTACAGCAAAGGTAGATAGCATGGCTCTCTGGAAAGAGATGTTTTCCATTTCTGAATCTGGTTTCTTGATTTAAATAACTTTTAAAAAGTGCTGCTTGTTTGTTTTTATAACATCTAAATCAGCTTTTGGACATATAGCCATTCCTCCTGACCTGTAACACATCATGTGAAAATATAGTTTAATTGGGAAATATGTTGTGTTTTTATCCTCATACTAAAGTACATATTGAACCTTATAATATTTTTCTCCTCTTCAAGATATGTACAATGCGTAAAATAATTCCTAATTTAGAGCTGAGCCTTTAGAAGCACTGGAAGAGCTAAATAAAAAAATAGATAAATAACACTAGCACTGAATAATGGTAGTTGTACTTGTAAAATAATTCAGACGTATTTCCAGAAGAGCAACATTACGTTTAACTAAACATAGTACACATATCCTTGTAGGGTATATGCAAATAGCTTCTCACCTATAAGCGTTGATTCATATACACATGGAAAGAAGATGCAAAATGATTAAAATCTGACACTATATAAATAGGTTTGTATTTTGTCTCTGTGTGCTCTGCTGCATCTTTTGTCAGAAGAAAATTTACCACAAGAACTCTGCTGCAGAATGGAATTCCCTGGTTTGCCTCTCTCAGCCAGCCTGCCTGTTTCAATAGAAGAAACAAACCAACAAACTTGATACTGTGCTATGAAGGTCTGCCTGTGTTGCACAGTTCCCATGGGGCAGGTCACTTAGTGGAAAAACAATAGCAGCCCTCAGAAAACTATGCAAAGGGTTTCTCAACTCTTGTACCTCCTCTACACATACTTCTAGACTGCATTTTCAAGTAACTATTTGTCTTGTGTTTTCAACAGTTGTCAGTTCATTTGGTGTCAAGGGCTCATGGTTTGGCATCTGACAGGCAGGAGTCAATGAGGTAGCACTGAATTTATTCGAGGAAGAAAGGAAGGAGTTGTGCAAGAGCAGCTTACCAAGAAGGTAAAAGTAACATGGCATGGAGCTTTTCAAAGCAATGATATCATAAAGTTTTGGTGTCCTAATTATTCCATATCTAAACACTAAGAAATACATGTTGCCCTGTACCTGGCTTGCCAGAGCTTAGTGGTGTTCTACCTGGCCTGAATGCAGAAGCAGTAAAACTCCCTTTTAGGGAAGAACAGCTGTAGATAGATGGCTGAGTGGGAGACATCAGGTATGGAAATGGTCACTGGAGTTTGGTGGCAAAAAGACATGTCCTATGCCTATGATTGCAGGACTGAATACTTTATATGAGGCTCCACAATGAATATTTGAACCAGCTGGACCAGAACTCTTGAAAAGTCCTACAAGATCCTATTAAAGCTGTTGTCCAGATGGATGAGAACCGCTCAGTATCCTCTCTGGTGCCAAGCCTGCTGTGTATGCTTATAACTTATTACATACTCCAGAAGACCATCTTTGGAGAAAGGATTTCTGAATGATTCAGCTTCAGAAACAGAATCTGGCAGCATGCACAGCCTTTAAGGTAGGCATCCAGGAGAAACAGGCACAGAGCTTGTGGATGTTATAACAGCCCTGCTGCATCACGCAAGTTACATGAGAGCATCTACATGGATCTGAAGAATAACGTGATGCTTTGTTTACAAGGTAAGTATTCGACTGGCCTTTCTGTACCTTCACCTGAACTACTAATATCTTACTGTAGTGTGCCATTGAAGCAAATTGCAGCATAATCATGATAATAAGCCCATGCAGGCCAGATCCAGGAGGACCCTGCAGAGACGCTGCAGCATGCCCTGCACCCAGAAGTGCTGACATTACTGTGCAAGTTTTGGCCGGTAGAGGACATTTTGCAAGATCTGGTTCCCCGCCTCCCAAACCTGCATTTCTCTCCCTTAGGCCCACATCCTGTATTGCTGCCTCTGCAGAGCCCACAGCTTCAGACACATCCATGCAGCTTCCCTGCCCAGGAATAGGTTGCTCCAGGCTTCCTAGGAGGCTGCCTGTAAGATTTGGTCGTCCTCCTGGGGTTTCTGCAGTCCCTCTTTGGCAGGGGCTGAAACTAAAGCAGGACAGGGTAGGAAATATGTCACTGCTGTCGCTTCTCTGAGAACCCAAAGGTGTTTTGGCCCCAGGGATCCCAACATGGCCAAACCACCCAGTCCACCCACTCTACTGCAGCAAGGGAAGAGAACGGGCTTCCTCTCTGCCCCAGCCTCACAAAGCTCCCCACTGCCCAGATGATTTATCTACACTGGGCCAATTGCTTGCCTGCTAAAAGTACAGCATGGGCAAGTTCCCCATTACTCCCTGAAGCTATGAAGAGTACCAGAAGACTAGTGGGAAACTTCAGAAGCAGCAGTTCCTTCCACAAGCTGGAGATAAAATTTCCATTAACAATAAGTGCAGAAGAAAGCAGCCACCTGATTCAGCTTCTGCAGTAACATTCTAATCTGCCACAGGCACGTGGTTTATTAAAATGAAAACTGAATATAACTCACAATTGAGGTTACCAAACATACTTACATAAAGCCTTTCACAGCAGCAGCATATCAGCCGGTACTGGCTCTTACTAGAAACTAAAGTTTCTTTGTTTCTTAGCAGCAGATGATTTCCTCTCCTGGGGCAATTATGTAGCCTAATTGCCTGTAATATTCATCTGGGCTAGAAGTGCCTTAATACCAGCCCTTCTTTTTTGCACTCCTTACTGACTTTGTGCTTCTAAGTAGCAGATGTTGACTTTACATAGTTAGAAAGCACAGGCAATATTTAAGAATATGGGTTTTTATTATCTAATGCCCCTCTTTGATGCAGTTATGGGTGTCTAAACTAAAAAAAAAAAAATTAAAACAAAAGAGAAAAATGATAATGTTAATTTTGAGATGTGACTTATTCCTGAAAGGTAAATTGTCCTTCCAGTTGCTTACAGTGGTTTGGGGTGTATTTTTATTTTAACACTTTGTATTTATTCTTTTAGTAAGATACCAATTAGATGAGACGTACCAATGATGGACCCTGCTACACTGCATTACAAGAAGTTTTAAAAGTAAACCAGAAAAATCCTTAAAACAGTATATAGGGTATACTGGACATTGGCAAGATGAATGAGGTAATATGTTTTTGTCACCACTGACTTTCCTGGTTTCATCTAGATGTTACCAGTGTTTTCTTACTTATGGATAATGTGTTTTCTTTTATGGATAATCAGGTCACGATATCTGCTCATTCATATACACCTTTCCCAGCATTTACATTCATTTTGAACAATGAGCAATATAGCTTGATTTTTGGACAAAGTTCAGCAAAATATATAACCATACAGGTTCAGAGCAAAGGTCTATCCTGCCTAATATTCTTTTCTGTTGCTGACAGAGAACAGATGTCTAGAGAAGGGTATCAGAAGAGGGCAAGCCCATAGGGATCCTTCCCAAGTGTGAGGCTCCTAAGAAACTTGCAGCCCTGGGAACTTCTTTATCTAGCACTGTAGTAACAATATATGTTTTCAACATAGCTTATTTAGAGGCTGAGTGCTTAAAATCCAGGTACTGGAGATAGGTAAACCACACATAGCAAGTGTGTGGTCAAAATCATAGTAAAAATGTTCCAGAAATACAGAAAAATAGAGTTCCTGGGTGGCATGTATAAAGATAACTGACAAGGAGATTGCTCAGCTCCCTGCAATCTGCTTCTGTAGATCCTTTCTTCCTCAGTAGAGTGAAAGAGGAAGTTTCATGTTCTGTTGCTCTTAAAGGCATAGGTATCATTGGAAGAGTCCAATAATCATGTCAATGAGTATGACTTTTCCAAAAGAGAATTGCAGCCTTGACTATTAATTTAGTCTGGAAGAAAGGCCTTTTATTTGGATTAAGTTATACTTTAGAACTCAAGCAGGGCTATACTGCCTACTAAGGAAAAATATTGCCGTTCAAAGTATGCATTGGATACTAGTATTTTGGTAATTATTTAATGCCTATTATTGCCATGAAAGAAAAGAGCAACCATAACCATCTTATTAATGGCAAAGTGGAGTAATAAGGCTAAGTAGTGTCTGATTAATGCAGGCACACTTTAACTTAAACTACAGGAAAAGAGACAATTAAATTTTGTTTGGAGAAATGAAAGAAAAAACTATAACCAGAAATCGTTTGGAGACATGGGAAGTGAAGTGCTATGTGTGTGTCAGAAAAAGGTCAGTTTTGGTGTGATTGGGCAGGGACTTCCCCTGTAAAAATGTGGATGCTTGGATGCATCCAGGATGAGGATGTGGGTGTGTTCAAATAAGAGGTATAAATATCTTGCAACTTTGAAGTTTAACAAAAATACTAATATCAATTCTTGAGATTCAGGTTCTAGTCCAGGTGTTTTCCAGTGTTATCTAATTTCACCAACTAGAGGGTTGTACTACCTTATACAAGCTGAATTGACCCAAGAGATGCAGGCTTTACACTACCTAAAAGTTACTTTGGCAAGGTGATCAAGCTGCTCTCAGCCTCCTTTGCCTACTGACCCATCTCAATGTATAGGGCTCTATACGGGGCTCTATCCAGGCAGGCATTAGGTTCTCTGGTGGTGGTGGGACAGAGGTCGGAGGAGACTTTAAAGGCAAAGACTGCAACTTGTTTCCTGAATTCTGAACTCAACCTGTGGACTTGAGCAAAGATGCAGGAAGACAGCTATTGTCTGAAACAAAAATTAGGTTTTACCTGCAGCAAAATGTCACCTCTATTGGTTTTCAGGAAACACTTTCATCTTCAGGTGTTTGGCATAGACCCTTGGTGTTGTAAGTAAGCAGGGAACCTTGAGCAGTCAGGAATCCCAAGCTTAGGAACAGCTGACAAAATTCTGTCAAATAAAGCTGAGTAAACCTGAATGGTTTTTTCCTCCCACCCAAAGCATACAACAGAAGCAATGTTGGTTTGGGCCCTACAACTTTATATGTACAGGAGCACTAGTCATATTATTCACTACTGTGTGGTTTGAAGAGAGATGTGAATGAAACTGCACAAGAGTTAACTCTAAGCTGGCCCTTTAGCGAGGAGTATCAGTCTGTTGTCACAAATTCCCTCAAACAGAAAAACTCTTGCCCTTTCTCTAGGAACATTTCATTGCTTGACCACCATTTTTCAGGGATAAGCAGAACAGGTGCAGACATTTGAAACTGCTGAATTTTGCATTCCCCCGAGAGAAGCAGAAAACCCAGCATGGATTAGGAGAACTTCTCCTCTGCATCCAGTGTTATTGCATCAGGAACGTGCAATAGCACTGGAGAAATATCAAATATTTTAGAAGCTTAAGGAACCATGAGGCCTCTGTTTGGGAATGTATTTATATAGTAGGATATTGTTACAGAGTAGAAAGTTGGAGAAAAAGAGCCGCTGAAGCAGTTTTGCAAACTGCCACCCTTACATAATTCACAGAGCTCCTGCTGCTGCTGGAAAAGGAGTGATGTCGTGCTTATCTTAAACAGGGAAGTATAAACATTGGACCAAACTGCTGTGGTGGTAGCTCTGTCCAATTCAATGTGATGAGATGAGAACTAGATTTGTCACTTTGTGACTGTTTCCCACGGGAGCCTGCACGGATGCTTTGGAGTCCTTTGGGATTTATCCCACCCTTGACATACCCTGGTATTTGCATGATAATGGAAACTATCACCTCGAGACTTTATAAGCATTGTGCCAGTGTAGCTCCTGCTGCTGAAGGATCTGAAACACACAGTACCTATGCTGGATACCCTTTTGGAACGTGTGGGCATGGTGTAGCCAAGATACACCCCTCTTTGTTGGGTAGGATGAAAACATCTCCCTGATGGTTTAACTGCCTTCAGCTTTGCTTAGTTTCTGGAAAATGCTTCTGTCTTTACTTTTGGTATGTACTTTTAATTAGAGGCAGCACCTAGGTCACGTTGAAATATTAGATTCCTTTATGGAGGCATTGTGTGCAGCTCCCTTCAAAAAAACACAGCAACACAAGAAAACCCACCTTCAAAGGCACCTACTGATTTTTCTACAGTGTGTGAAAGAGGAAATAGGGAAGTGGGCTGAACCTGAACACATCTTTTTCTAGGAAAGGAAATGCTACTCTTCCAAGACTTATGGTCTAACTTTTCTACCTTAATGACGATTTTAGTGTGCAGTTTTAGCTTTTTGAGTGTACGTGGGGGACTGAAACTCAGCATGGCATCAGTACTGGGTACTCTGCATTCCTGCAGAGTTACCTCAGCTGCCGTTCTCTTGCTCTCTCTTTCTCTCTCTCTCTCTCCCCTCAGCCAGGATGATTAGCCAACAAGTCTGTCTTGTAAGCATGTGGGTTGTTGCTCCAACTATGCACACTCACCCACACTCACAGTCATGCAGGCTGAAAAAGACAAAGGCATGTTTTCCTGGCATGGCAGTAATGCAGTCAAAATTAAAAATGAAACAGGGAAGAAACATAAAACTGTTATGTAGCCATTGTGCATGTGGTTGCGATTCACAGTTTCCTTCAAGGACCCTACAAGGTCTTTGACAGAC
Source organism: Donacobius atricapilla (assembly GCA_013397315.1). Classification (NCBI taxonomy): domain Eukaryota; kingdom Metazoa; phylum Chordata; class Aves; order Passeriformes; family Mimidae; genus Donacobius; species Donacobius atricapilla. Next base: position 162,763 of record WBMY01015147.1, read on the forward strand.
GTGACTCCCTTCAATAAAAAAAAAAAAACAAACATGAAATTTGAAAATCTATTTAATTAAAAATTTAAGGACTCTTTATCCTTCACAAAAGTGTAGGGCAGACCTGCTCCATGTGCTGCATGCAATGAGACATCCAAAGGCTGAAGATGTAAGAGGCTTTAAGCTGGCAAGTAAGTAGGGAACCCCGAAGATTCAGGAATGCCACCTTGAGGAGCCAAGAGCTGACAAAATTATGTCAAATAAAGCTAAATAAACAAAATGGTTTTTTTCCTCCCACTCAAATCATACAAAAGAGGCAATGTTATTTTGGTAATTTTATAATTTTACATGTACAGGAACACTCATCTAGAACTAGTCTAGTCTAGAATTGCGATGGGTGCTAAGGGTGATCAGTGGAGACCAGCAGCCAGGATGTCACCTGGCTGTAAGGTGATTCTCCTTTGTTTAGAACTCTTTAAACTGGTTAAAAGTTTAGCAGAGCTGGTTGTTGTTGTAGTTGTTGTTGTTGTGGTTGTTATTTTATTATTATTATTATATCCCTACCCAGAATCTGACCCTTGTGTTCTTTACTAGCTGTGTATAGAGGGATATTTTACGCACAATAAAAGGATATTTTTCCACAACGGTTTTGGAGGACTATGTCCTGGCAAGTCTTGGTAAAACATAAATAATTTTAGTTCCACCATTGTGCTTTCCTAAGGTTATTGCTGTACTTTTTTTCCTGTGAAATATTGACTATATCTTTCTCTAGTGCCTTGGAAGAGAACTGTATTGGATGACACTTGTATATAGCTTGCCCTAAGAACGTGGATGCTGTGAAGAGAAATGTGTCTAGCTTGACTTTGACTTTTTAAGAATCCTAAAGAAAACCATGGGTCACTATAACCTTTCTGCAGAAAAAGAGTTCAATGAGCCAAAGCCACCAGCCTTATATTGTCTTTAGGGTAAGCTGAAGGCAAAGACAAAATGACCCTTCTTAAAAAATCACCTGCTCAGTGGGTGATGCCCGCAGGTCAAGGTCTGGAGCTCATGCTAATTTTTTCATCTCTGTTTTTGAAGCCTCCCATCAGGTAAACTGGAGACAACATTTCAGAGCAAAAGCACACTTGCAGATTATGATGTCCTTCTGCAACTAAACTCCGTGAAAAGGAATTAATCTCTTGAGCTAAAGGAGAGAGTAGTGGGTCCACAGCTATTTTTACTATGGGCCTGGTTCATTATCTTGTCTTAAGAAAAGAGAAATGAGGAAAGTAACTTCTTTTTGTTCTTTTGACGCAGTGAGATGCATGTCATCTTATGTTTTTAAGCTAGTTTGTGAGGGGAAAATATCTCTACTGATCATATTTAGAAATTAGTTTTGCCTATGTGTCATTTCACCATAGAAAAAAAGCCAAATTGAGATCCTGAACACTTTTCTCAAATATCACAGGCCTACAGTTTCTATAATTTTTCTTTAAAATTTCATTGAAATTTTAAAAATATATTGAAACTGTGAGGGGACTGCTAAAGTGAAACTAATTGCTAAGAGAAAAAGAGAAATGATAAATCTAACTGGGCAACACTGAAGGAAATCAATCAGCAGAAAACAACTTCTGCTCTAGGGATGCTGTGACTCAAAGGAAAGAAGAGCTATGGACAACTAATATGCATTTTACTAAGGAGTTTTTGAAGAGGATGATTTTAATTCTGTGTATAACAAAAAATCCTCATGGAGTTTGAAGTAAACTTCTAAAAAATAAAAGTTTTATTCCTGGTCAATGTTGAACACTGGGCAGGCTGGATGTCCCCATCCCAGGAGATATTCAGAGCTTGACAAAAAATGGTGTTGGTCTCACTTCAGAGTTTAGTAGCCCTGCTTTGAGGAGGATGGTGGACTGAATGCCTCCCAGCAGACTTTTCAAATCTAAATTTTACCCCGTCTTTTTACCCATAAATTACCCCTTAGCCTTCCTATTCTGCAGGTGCTCTCAGGACATACTTGTTTCTGGGCCTTGATACTCAGGGGAAATTCAGGTGATTGATCACTACTCAGAATGGACAGAGGAGGAAAGCCTGGCAAGATCACATCCTCCTTTACCAACCTTCTGGACCTGCCATGAGTTAATTTGCCCTTTCATCTTAGGGCATCTTGCAAATGGCTTGTTAAGACAGATTTGACGTCAGAGAAACACAAATCAGCTCTCAGCGTCATTGAGGATCAGGTAACAGAGCCTGCTAATAGAAGGAGCTGGCCAAGCATTTGAAAATTTATTTCAGGTGTGTACCCATGAAGGATTCACTTCTCTTGACTTACGCTGCTCCCACCCACTGGGTGACTGGAGAGTGTTTCTGGTGAAGAGCAGTGACTGGTCTGCAGATGTTCAGAGAACATTCCACACTGCGTTTGTCTCCTGCTGCAGCCAGTGTGTGGGTCTGCATGTGCAAAAAACATCAGAAGTCTTTTGTGCCCTAAGCACATTCCTGCCTGGTTAAAGATGTCTTGGCCTCACATGAAACCCAGATACACTCTACTCTGTTTTGATCAGTGCTTGCTCCTCCCTTCCTTGACACTGTCCCCTGATGCTGGCTCCTGCCAATGCTTGTCTGGCTCCAGGACTTACTTCACTTGGCAGAGCCCCTGCAAATGCAGATGTGGAGCTTTTGCAAAGCCCGTATCCCACCCTTCTTTCTCTTTCTCCTCTTGCATGCCTTACCCTTAAATCATTTCACATTTCTATGGATGCTGTCAGTCCCAGACAGTGCAATGATGCTCTGAGGTTCCCAAAATGTGCTCAAAAAGCTGCTTTGGGCACTGTTTTATGTAAGAAAACACACTTTGCCTTTTTTGAGCCATACTGTTCCATTACACCAGTTTTTATTTGGCTCATTACAATGCTAGACACAATTGCACTGATCTACACTTATTTATAGGTAGCAAATTAAATCAGGATGTTGACTTTTTCAGCAGCAAAATATGCCCAGGACAAATCACAAAAAGTGATTTGTATTTTTTTTTTTTTTTTTGTGAATAAACTCACAAATTCAGCATTTTGACACAGTTAAAAAAACCCTCAGTAGTTCTTCAATGTCAGCCAGATGCAGAAGTTTCTTGCAGTGTTCTCCCTGAGCCAGTGATTCCTTTGTCAGGTGCTGGATCTCTGTGGCTGTTCCTCTTCTTTAGAAATTGGCAATCATAATCACAGAACAAAGCCCACATGTTTAAGGCGAGTGTTTGCTATAGTAAATTGTTGATGTAAATAATATGTGAATCATTAAATGCTAGGGCTTTGTCATGTGAACAATTTACCATATACTCATGAATTACTAAGGTGTAGCCAGGACATAAGTTCGGTTCACAAACGGGGCACACTGCTAAGCTTGCAATGTGTTTTACTGAGGGTAAAATGCAAGCTTGGTGAAGAAGATATCTGTAGGGGAGGAAAAAAACCACAGCAAAATCATGGATTTAATGTTTCTCCTATGTGGTAGATTACTGAATTTTGCTCACTACTACTGTGTGTCACAATAAGTGATAGAAGTTCAAGTTCTACCCTCCTGTAATCCGTCTTTCCCACATTTCTAAATATGACCCCATTTCCCTGTTACCAAAAAATCTTTCAGGTTTCTAGAGTAGCATGTCATGCTGGAAACTCTACATCTTTGATCTTCAGTTCTACAATGCTGTTTGGGGTCTTTTTATCTGTCTCTGCTCATCGACCTCTCAGCCAGAATGACACACAGAGAAGTATGATGTGACAGTGCTTACATGCTACCAAGCATGTGAAAAATTCCCTGTTGGCAGGAGGATCAAGAAAACAGATCTATTTGCAGTTCTGGCCTACGCTCTCCTCATTCTACTTATACAGCTTGAGCCTATGCAGGAATATCAGTAATGTTGCTCTGCTGAGGCTGGGAGGCTTATAATTTGATAAAAGATTGCATCTTAAAAGTGGGATTTACTCTGTTCGGGTTGACAGTAGAAACCTGTTTGTGATATACATTTTGCTCAAACACTTAAAAAATTTTCTAATTGGTGTTAGAGCGGTGCACAGATATAAAGCTGGTCCTCTGAAAGTTGTAAGTATGAAGAAGGGGAGAGGCAAAGGAAAGACTTCTGGTGTAATGTTGAATTGGCTTTTCTGCCTCATTGTTGTGTCATTGCTGACCCATCTTTGGATCAGAGGTGAAAAAATGTGGGATGTGGAAAGTGATACTCTGGAGTAGGCTCCCTCCATTTTTCCTGCTGGGGTTTTCTGTGGGAAAAGTAGGTGTATGTTTCTACATTCTGGTTGAGTTCTCTGAGCATGCAGGCTGCTGGGAAGTGCAGAACTGCCCCAAAGGAAGCTCAGCCAAGGCCCTCTCTCCATACAGCAGCAGCAGCAGCAGCAGCAGCAGCAGCCGCCTTTTTCACAGGCAGGCATGCATCTCAGCAGGCGCCACTGCAGTGAGAGCACAGCAGTGCGGGAGTAAAGAGGCTGGATCCAGGCAGTCACATGAACAGAACAATGCATAAACAAGGTCTGCAATTACTTAGCTGACTCCCTTCCCCAAAGCTGAGCATAAATACATATTAGAGCAAAGCCGGACTGGTAGCTCGGTTATTTTTCCATCCTTTGGCCAAAGAGTCTGTGGTGGCTCCATTTGGATCACGTGTCCTCAGCATTCCTGTGATCAGTCATCAGGACAGCGTCTTGAAACAAGTGGTAAACTGAAGCAAGCTTATGGAGAGCTGCCAGTTTCTCTTCCTTGATGTTGTCATTTCAGCCCCAGCTACTTTTCCCAAGGAACTTTCCCTTCAAATGAGTATCTGAGATGTGATGGCTAAATGTATCAACAGGAAAGCACGTATACATGTGTAGTATTTGAGTCAGATATGTGCAGTAATTGTTTCACAATCATTTGAGGCTTGTATTAGAATTGTCAGGACACAAATTTTTCTCTTCTCATTGATAAATTTGCTTTCATGAAGGTAACTATATGTCCTATCTATTTTATCTTGTTTTGTGATTTCCTTGGCCTTGTTTGTAAGTAACACCTCCCATGGCTTGAATTTCAAAAATTTATGTTTCAAAAAGCATCCACCAAAAACCAGAGTGTAACCTGGTATTTCCAGAAGAGATACACTTGTTGCCTAGATTTCACTGAGATCATCTTATTTTGCAAAAAAGAAAGGTGGTTTTTTTTTTTTGATGTCCCAAATCCTTTTCTTGCACCTTTAAAATTTATCCAGAGCACTGTGTTGCTGTGTGCACTGCAGTCAGGCTTGTGGCTGTGAAGCATTACTCAATGGGACAGTGGGGCAAACAGATTTTGGAGGCACTGTGCAGGCAGATGGCAATTCTGGCAATGGGCTGGCCCAGGGACACAGGCACGCTGGTGTACCAGCTGGATCAAAGGCTGTGGGTGACATGGAGCTGAGCTGTGGTTAGCCGTGTGGGGCCAAAGCTGGTCCCAGTAAAGAGAGCTGGCTGCCCCACACCACTGGCCCTCCCACCAAAGCTTGCCCAGGGTCCCTGGTTGCTGCCAGCCTCCTCAAGGCTCTCAGGCTTGGCACTGCACACTCCTTAGAGAGCCCCAAGTTTGCCTGTTTCTAGGAATGTGCATTCAGCATATTTTGAGAAGGGTCTGCTTGATAAAAAGGTTTATATCAAGTAAGGACACAAAACAAAGCAAGCAAAGGCTCAGTGTGATGGGAGTACTGCCCTATGTGCAGAAGGTTCCAGGTCCCTCTGCAGCTGATGGTGTCAGGGCACCCTGAATGTCCTCTGCTCCATCCCTGAGCCGTTGCTACACCAACATGAGGTTGTCAGGACACCACAACTGTGTGGGAGGTGGTGCCAGGTAAGCTTCAGAACCTTTCATGTATTTCTTTTTTCTACTGCCAGCCCCTCATGCTGTCACTATCTCCAGGTAATTTAGAAAGCCTCAGCATCCTCCATTACTGCTCAGCACTGTCCTTCCCAGCATGTGCAAGGGCAGGGCTTCTCCACTGTGCAACCAGTGTCATGGTGCTACAGAAGTATCTTGAGAATAAGGCCAATGAGATGTCCACCAAGGACTTCACCAACAGAAACACTATTGCTTTGCTTCAGAGTCTGTCTGCCAGGGCAGAGACTCTCCTGTTCTACTACAAGTGTGCCTTCTGCTAAATTCAAGATCTTGTACATATCCCAGACATTAATTAGTAGCTTTATTTGCAACCACAGAGCATGACGCACCTGACCTCTTTCCAGCTCTTCACAAACCCCAGCACAGTGGCTGAGGCACACTGCTGGAGGAGGGTGGAGGGCTGTCCTTTCCGCCAGCCCGCTCTGCTGCTGCATGCTCACACCGGGGGCAACAGGACTGCTGCTTGCCTGCCTGCTCTTGTGGAGAATTCAAAACCATCATCCCTGCACTGCTGGCACACCAGCAGGCCCAGGGGACACAGACAAAACCTCCAGGAATACTGCCTTGAGGAGGTCTGGTGAGCTGTGAGGAGGTGCCTGGCAGTGCATCCTGCTTGTTTGTGGGTTTTCACTTTCTGAGTCAATAGAAACTTGCCCACCACCTAGTTTTAGAGCCTGTGGACCCATCTAGATTCACTTGTGGTGGCTTACTGAGGATATAATGTCTGGACAGTTGCCTTAAAGCATAATCCCCATAGAAGCCAACTTGGAAAAGCTCCTGATGACTCGTAGCAGGCATTGAGTAATACCTACAAGTCATCTCCTTTTTCAGACATCCTGACCATGCTGAAAGCCTGCTGAAGGGAACCTTCATAATCTGTTTGCATGACCTACAAAATCAAGTACCAGGGACAAAACCCTGGCTAACCAATGGAGCTAGGAGTGTGTCAGTAGTCCAGGCTTCCTTTCCTGCATTTTGTCTATGGGCAGAGCAGAGAGTGGGTGCAGCTCCAGTAGTGAGCAAATCAGTCCCTACAGATGGTCCATTTACAGAAAGTCAGCTCACCCATGAGGAGGGAAAGGTGATCTTTGAAGTCAGGTTTTGGTAGAAATGAACAGAACAAAGGCAGGGGAAAGGGGGAAAGAAAAGGGTCTTATTTTAATTACAGTATGAAGAAGGAGCACAATGAGTTAGAGTTCGTAAGTCAATATGATACCTACGTGGCTATTCAGATTTTATCTTGCAGAAGTTTAACTGTTTGTACCCTGGACTTGAGACTTTGTTCTGGTGGATAAGCAAGCATCCCAATTTTACATAATCTGCGGGAATATAAAAAGGAGATGAATCACGTTTTATGGGAACATAATGGCATCTATGTAGACATTCAGTAAACTTTCTTAAAAGTTATATTTATCACTTATCTTCTGTCTGCTGGAGACCAGTAGTATTCTAGTAGTAGGTGTGTCTGAACATTTGATTTTTTAATTTGGTTATAAAACTGCCAGAGAAATTCAAGACTGATGTAATCTGAAATTTCTTTCTACTTTCCTTGCAGAAATTATAATTCAAGAAATGTCTCTTCTAGGTCATGGAAAACCCAATTTCTGACACAAGATATCATCCCCACCAGGGCTATTTCTAATGAGACCATACAAACGTCTAGAAATTATTCACAAAAGGGCATGGACTTATGTTTCTCCTGTCCCCAGTGAATACTCTATTCAGTGTTATTATTCACTGTTCTTCATCAGGCTGTCTCAGTCTCTTCTGTCAAACTTAACCTCTCTTGCATGCAGCTCTTACATGTGTTTTGCTTGCTAGACATTCAAAGCCCTAGTTGCTAAGGTACAGCGTGTTTCACGGTCACAACACAGGGCTGGTTAAAAATCAGCAGTCTCCACATGCTGTGTACTTTTGGTTATCCATTTCGTCCAGTGATTATTGCAAATGTACAGGTGAATCTGTAAAGCTGAGAAACATGTGAGATGCAGGTACCCAAATTTTCAGTAAGTGAGCTCAATCAGCCCGGCAAAAGTCTGTCAGCAGCTACATGTGATCGACCTAGAGAGCACTTATCTTTCCCTGGAATGCAGCAAAAGCATATTTTTTTATTTAGCTCTTCAGCTCAGAAAGCATGAGGGGTGTCATTGGTTTCACCATATTTTCACACGCCAGATTAGGATCTTAAACACCAGTCCCAACATAATACTTGTCTGTATCAGGTAGTGTAAAAAACCCCAGTGGTTCTCATTGCTCGAAGTGAGAGAGGTTAAATGTCCACTTGCTGACAGGTCAAAGCCCTTCTTTGTAAACTGTTTGAGGTGAGATGTGTGTCGTATTCTGTATTTCAGAAAGATCTGATCTCTTTTGGAACACTAGCAGTGTTACCTAGTTTTGATTGAGATAACGCTGGCACCTCTTTCTGTCAAGAGAGCTGCCGTAACCTACGATCTGGTTTCCATTCTAAATGGTTATTTTTACAATCTCTTTATGTGTGTTTTGTTAATACGTACTTCATAAAATGCATAGATTCTGAAAATGTCCAGAATGTCCTTCTCAACCAAGTAGTTTGCTGGCATGGTCTTGAGAAACAAGGTGCAAAGAGGAGGGAATTCATTCCCTGGCTTGAGGGGGTGGTGCAGGCACTGTTTGGAGTTGCTGCCCAGCTTCTGCCACAAACTGATATCAGCATCCCAGTTCGTGTTTTCTAGTCTCTTTAGTGCCAAAACAAGGGCTGGATCATTAAATATTTTCCACTCTGGCCTTGCTGCCAGCTTTGTTTGGCTTACTATATGCCGCCACAGCTTGACACGCTCCAGATCACCTGATAGACCCAGGGAGGGTGTTTTATCTCAGCCACTCTGGGCTCCTTTAGCTGCAAGCTGAAGACAAACACGTTTCCTCAGTGCATCTCAGGTCTTAGTTCAGTACCTGCCACAAGCTGCCTAACATTTTCTGTTCACTTTAGAGATAGATTAATATGTTGGGGCTATCATCTCTTGCCAAAGACTGGATCATCCCTTCATTTAGGCAGTTAATTAAGATATTTTTAATTTTTACCTGCTTCCAGCACAAGAAGATCCCTGCAAGTCAGCCAGATTATGCACATTAACATGAATTCATTTCCTCATAAATATCTTTGATTAAAACTATCAGATCCTTCTTTCCTCTCACATCTCAGCCACCAGAATCAGGCAATGCTTTCAGTGATTATACAGCCTTTATCACACATACATGGAAGACAGGTTGGTTATTCTGAGACAGTCACAGAGCAGCACACATCCAATTTGATAAAGTACATTACTATACAAGGGCATTTCCCCAAATGTATTTCATTGAGGAGAACACTCAAATACATGGGACTAGTGCTCCACTATAAGCACCCTTTGTGAATCAATGTAAATACAGTAATGTGATAGCTCTAATTTTGTTCTGTAGTGACAACACTTGTCCAAGTCTAACATGCAGTGGTTTCATGTGTACGTGTCTGAAAATTGTCTGATTATTTAGACTGGGTGTAATTTATTATCTTTATTTTCCTTCCTTCTTCTTAGCACTGTAACCGTTGCATTTGCAATTTTATTTTCTGAAGCAAAGGGTGATAAGGACTAACTAAAATAGTTATGAGTTCTAAAGAAAGCATCTCACAACTATCTTAGTATCTAGTATCACTGGAAATTCACAGCATATTTCAGCAGGAGTCTGTCAGTCCCAGAGAGGCCATGGTACTGCAATGACCGTGCTGACCTTAAGATTGTTTGACTGTGTTTTGGGGCAACTGTTGACATTCTCTAAATATCATGGTAAGCCAAAAATCTTGTAGAATATGTACAAGCTGAAAAATTTCTGTATATATGTGAGGGAATCCATGTTTTATGTCTGTTTTCTAGATTGCATCTTCAGGATTTCTGGTTATTTTACACAGTGTTGCAGGTGGAGCATTGAACTCTGTTGATGTGGTGCCTTTGCCATGTGTTATTTTGGTGAATTATGCTAAAAGCAGTCTGAATAACTGACTCTGAATTAACATTCTGATAGTGAGACAAAGATTTGGCAGATAATCTGCTAGGATGACTTGAAGACGTATGACTGGGAGTCATATTACTTTACACTATAAAAGTCCAGTCCATTTTCATACAGTTAGGTTCCTCTACTGTATTACTTCTTGGAGTGTATTTATGAAGTTTCCTCCCTTGGCTAAGGGGACACCCACCAAAGATACTCCTCAAGGCTAGGAGAAAGAGACCTTACCACAAGTATTGATATAGGTTAGTTACATCAATATTAAATAATTGTTTCTTTTTTTCAGCTTTAATACAATTACTTTAATACAATGGCACTGATATAGTGCTCTATCCTATCTTATCTTTCTAGCAGTTTTTGCTTTTGTACTGTGGAGTAAATAATTCTGATGAAGTTCTTTTGTCTAATCATAAATACTTCATATTATATAAATGCATCTGATTTGCCATCTTTAAATCCTGCTGGACAAAGTCTCTTGAATGGTGACAAAGTCTAGGGGTAAGACTGGGTCTAGCTGCACCCAGGCTCCTATTTGAGCAGGAGTTTAGAGTGCAAGGGGGTCCTTGTGGCTCAGCAGCCAGGCTTCTCTAATAAACTTTGAAGCTCCGACTCTACCTGTGACACCTTGACAATGTTATGAAAGCTTTGGGAAATGTGAAAGCCTGTAAAAGCACTTGGAAAAAAAGCAAAGGGCCTTTGGAAAGGGGTCTTACAACTGCCGTCAGAAGTAGTGATTTTTCTCAAATCCCATTACTGTGCAGGAAACAAAAAACTGCTGGAGCAAGGAGAATATCAAGGCTCTGGAGCCTGGTGCATGATTTTCTGGTGTAGACTGAGTGGCAATATTTGCAGGGTAGGCAACAAGACACACTGCTGTCTCATTCAAGCTAGCCTCCATCTCATACTGAGTTGTTTCTAAGAGCAACTCTTCTTTTAACCTATATGTATAAGCCCGTTAATTAGACAAAAATACCAACACACACCCTGTCACCTACTCTCCATTCCTAACTACTACCTCAAATATCTGCCTTTACAAACGACCTAGGGCACAGATAGTTAACAAAGTCTTTGCCACATATCCAGCTACAGAGATGCCTTACCCATCTTGTCTGCATATGAATTCCATGGGTACATGCAAAAAGACATTACTAAGTTCTTCTCCTCAAGGCTTGGGACAAAGGCTCATTTATCCCTCATGCAACTGTTCTTGTGGTCTGTTCCCATGGCTGTTACCTGACTGTTTATGGAGGCAGTATTGCATTTGTAATGTGTACAGCTTGTTCTTTGGTAAGTCTGGTAAACAGCAATATGCCAACTTTTGCTGACAATGTTTTTATTTTAAGGCCTTTTTGATTGTTGCTGATGAAGAGGAGATCATTATTGATCATCAAACTTGAGTCATGTTTTTAAGGGATAGAATAGCAGGCCAGTTCACCTGCTCTCTGAGCCGAGAAAGACTCACTTAGCCATGCCCATCTGAATAGGTGGAAGAACATTTGCCACTAACATGAATGTCTTCTTATAGGTCATGAAAGCCCTGGTGGGTAGCAAAGTTAGATTGATATTTTTTTGCAAGACCTCAAATCTGATGGCATTTCTAGAAACAAAGGCTCACTGACTGTTCCCACCTGTCTACCATCTCTGAGTGCTGGATTTCTCCCTTGTACGTTGCTTGTGGTGTGCAAATCTGGGACTTTATCAGCAGGTGAGTGTGGCTGTGATGTGTAACTCAGTTCCAATGAGTATGAATGGCTGCCCATGGAGTATGGAGATGGATCCCGTCTGTCAGCTTGCAAGGACGTATTAGTGTTGCTGTGCGTGCTGTTGCCGTGTCAGGCCTCAGCGGTCACAACTCCACAAGTAGGAGCAGGTGTGATAGCGTGTGTATGTTCGGATGGCTCACCACACACTGAGAGGTACACGCTACAGCAGTGATGTTAGAGTGAAGCATGCATGCAGTTGTTAGTAGAAAAGGGAGGAAAAGCTGTTATGGCTATTTCGAGAGGGGGAGATAGCTGAATGCTACAGTACCATGGTGGGAGGTATAAACAGAGAGATGCTGTGAACTGAAGAAAGAGAAGAAAGGCAAAAAATGAAAATGTGAGTTCTGTAGTAGTTTCTCACAGGATACTATCAGCTATTCGCATAGGAATGGGGAAGAAGAAAGTAACTAGCAGGCTACTCACTAAAGGGCCCTTGAGGGCTTTTTTAGACATCTCTGTGTTAATTTACAGGACAGGCAACCAGCATAAAAAGTGGATGTGGTTTCAGTGAGCAGAACTAATCCAAGCAAGAAAAGAACAATGTTTATTCAAATGCAGTGAGTGCATGACTATGCAAGTTCACAGGATGAATTTCCCAACGTCTTGAGAGCAGTACTGAAAAAAAGCAACACTGCTTTGGTGTGACCCCAGAGAGAACCCTTCCTCCTGCCACAACTTTAAAAAGTAGTGATTCAACAATTGTACTGCTGGCCTGCAGGGAAGAGTGAAACTAATGCTGGCAGGTCTCCTCTCCAAGATTCTCATGCTCTCTGTGAGGCTGTCTGGGGTGTCACAGGCCTGCAGGAGTATGACTGAGAAGTGCTTGCACACTGGCAGCCCAGTGGTGCTGATGCTCTCCTGTCATACTCTCTCCACCTTTCGTACTTCTCTACCCTCCTTGTCCTACAACCCATAGACTCATGCAAGATGTGCAGTGATATTTTTCACTTGTTCTTGGTCTCTGGGAACAAAGAGCTGGCCGCAAACTGGTCAGTCTCTTGAGAGCAATTGTTTAAAATAGAAAGCCTATACACAGCGCTGACTGTCATGCTTCTACTCTTGTTCTTACTGATTTAAAGCAGAAAAGCTTTACAAAGGAGAGGGATGCTACAACACCTAGGAAATCAGAGCCTGCTTATTTAGCTACTGGTCTCTTTAGGCCAAATCCAGTTTCCCATCCTTTTGGCCAATATATTTTTACTATAGACTGGAAGCTAGGGAAGAGACTAAGACATGAAAGAAGGTATGGGATTATGATATCAGATCTATGTGGCAGGATTGGTAATTAAGAGATCAAGCACCAGTGCCCATTTTGCTAAGGGGCCGTTTTCTGTGTAGCAGTTGAGCCTTCATCTCTTGCTCTACTGATTCATGCACGGTCCAGGCCTTCAGAGTGATCCCAGAGTCAGCCCTTTATGAAAGGTTGTGCTCTTTATTTATTTTTCCCCATCAGCAAAGCATAAAGGGCAAGGCTTGCGTATTTTTTTTTCCTTTCCCACTAGTTTCCTGTTCTCCCAGCATTGCATTCTGTGCTCTTGCTGGCAGGACACCATGTTATTGCTACAGTAGAGCAAATGCAAACTCGCCAGCATTGTTGTTTATCATTAAATCATACTGAGTATGTTCAGCATTTGTGAAGGGCCCAAGAAATAATATTTATATTTATTATATTTATTAGTTTCCACTAATTTGGAAAGTACTTGAACCTGACTTTACTTGTTGACATGAGAGAATGATACCAATTCCCTTCTACTCCTATACTCTGGCGAAGTCATAGTCTCTCCCAGGGTCAATGAAAAAACTTTATCCAGGCAAAATGCTGCGTCCAAGAGATGAGGGTGGTGTGCTGGTGGGAGGGGCATGGTGGAGGAAAAAAGGTGGGAAGGGGCATGGAGGGTGGGATTAAGTTAGGGCAGTATCCTGATAGCAGAAAACAATAACCTTTCTTCTTAATCCTGGATACAAAGTGCTGATAAATAAACCCCCAACAGCAGCAATGCTTGCAGAGAGGAAACAGCTTCCTGCCTCCCACAGTAACTGATGACTAGGATAGCATCTCGTTAGGATATTCAGCTTGGCTTTTGCTCATCTAACACTGCACAGTCTTGTTTATGTACAAACTGTCCTGCGTTGTTGCTTTCTCTTTAGAGCAAAAGAGGTCTCAGGCAGCTGAGGGAAACGACAGAAGTAATACTGTGAAAATTGCACAATTTACATAGTTGTTTGTCCCTTTCCTCGAGGTCCCTGTGAAAACAACACCTGCTGATGATCATGAGAGGAGGAAAACAAATCTTGGTTTCCTTTTCTGCAAGCACACAAGGAAGCTGGCACTTAATTAGTAACGTACTGCAAAATAACCCTCTGCAATTACAGAAGGTACTGGACATAGGCAGTATGCTGCTCAGGATACTGGGGCAGTGCGGCCATCATCATTCATGTCCCAATAACTTTTTCCAGTGCTGACTTTTCAGGCACAAAAAACACTGCAAGGTCTGGAATCCAAAGTACAAAGGACTCACTCCTTGTTTTCTTCATTAAAGCCTCCTCAGTGTAGCGCCCTGGCATTGGGCAGTAGGTTCTGAACCTACTGTGGAAGCTGAATGATTACCAGGTGTTTAGAAGCTGTTTGTAAATGTGAATTTGGAGGTCAATCTCTCAGTAGCTGCCCTGATACCCTTTGAAGTTCTGCAGCATAAACTGTGAAAGCTGCCACTCTGCCCACTGCAATGGTCTATTTAGCTTCCTGTTGAATTGCATGAGTCTGGACACAGTCCTCATGCCCACTCAAGGCTTATCAAATGGAGAGAGGAGGCATTCATGGCTCACCTCTGCCAGGGAGGAAAGCAAAATTGTTTTCAAGAAGTTTAGGTCAGGCAAGAATCTTGTCCACTTGAGTATACTCATTCAGTTCTTGAATTAATCAAATATACTAAAAAAATATAAGGTTGTGAATTGTAATCTCACACTCAGTTTAGCCAGTGTTGTCTAGAAAATCACAATAGATGGTCAATCAACTTCTCAGGGCCTTTCCAGTATGAATTTTTCATCTTCATGAGATGGATTTTACAAGGGATCTTCATTAGCTCTGCCGTGACCTTCACTAGAGTGCGGGTGCATGAGCTGATTTTATGGACACACAGATGCACATATTTACAGATATAGATTATTGAAAGATCATCTTCAGGTATGTGCACATTTTGTAAAAAGGCGTAAGTAGGCATGCAGTGATTTCTTTAAAACCGTGTGTGGAAACCTTTTTTACAAATGTACTGTTACACACAAATTTCACTAGCGTTATGGGTGAATGTGTTCTCAGAGTGGAATGGAAGAACAAATGCATGGTACTTCTTGTTGAGATCCTCAGATTGTCCTACAGACCAAATGCAAGTAGAATTACAGAACTACTGCCTAGAATTATAGAACCAACACTGAATGGTTTGGGTTGGAAGGCAGCTTAAAAATCATCTAGTTCCAATCTCCCTGGCATGGTTAGGGACACTCATCAATAGACCAGGTTCCTCAGAGCCTCATTCAACCTGCTCTTAAACACTTCCACAGTTTCTCTGGGCAACCTGTTGTTCTTCACTACCCTCTGAGTAAAAACTGACAGCTCATCTAAACCTGCTCTTATTTAGTTTAAAACAATTGGCCCGTGCCTTGTCTCTTTCTGGCCTTATAGAAAGTCTCTCTTTTCCCATTTTATAAGCCCCCTTTAGGTACTGGAAGGCCATAGTTAGGTCTCCTTGAAGCCTTCTCCTTCTTTGGACTGAACGGCCCCATTTCCCTTCACCTATCTTAGTAGGAGAGCTGCTCCACCCCTCTGATCATCTTTGTGGCGTCCTTTGGATGCACCGTAACCGAGTCCTTGTTGTGTTGAGATGGATGCAGGTTCCAGGTGGGGTCCCCACCAGGACAGAGCAGAGGGGCAGAATCCCCTCCCTCCCCTGCTGCCCATGCTGCTTTGGATGCAGCCCAGGATACAACTGGTTTTCTGGGCTGTGACCTCACAGTGTTGGCTTATGTCCAGCTTTTCATCCATGATAATTCCCAAGTCCTGCTCTGCAGGGCTGCTATTAGTGGGTTGTTCTCACAGTCTGCATTCATGTCTAAGATTGTCCTTACCCAGGTGCAGCACTTGTACCTGGACTTGCTGAACTTTGTGAGGTTCTTGTGGGCCCACTTCTCATTTTTTGTCCAGGTTGCTAAATAGATATCCTTCAGAAAGTGGCTTTATTTCTGAAAAATGTGATTCTTAGGGAATTCTTTTCTTGAAGATGAGTAGTTTACTCATACTGGAAATAGATTGAAGGGACTTACGACTTTTGCTCCAAAAAAGGTGGGAGCACAGTTTGACATTTGGAATAAATGTATTTCATTTAGTCTCACGTAATAAGGCTGAAAAACAAGAACAAGGCAAACACTCTCTCAAATGGGGTTTTACATAATAAGATTGTTTCTCTGGCTTTACAGTCTACTTACCACAGGTAGCAATTAATTATTTCACCCTGAGCAGCCTCATGAAAAATCATTACAGGACGGACAGTTATTTTGATCATATTGCCGTGTTAGAGGACACATTGGGTCAAGGTAACCTTTATTGACAAAACATATTTTAAAGCCCTTGGCAGTGACCAATCTCCTTCAGTCCACTGACCTAGGAATGTATTTTAAAAAAGTGAACACCACGTCCCATAAACAAGAGCACATGTGAAAGTCATGCCTTGGTTTTCAGTCACTGCTTCCAGAGCTAAAAATGTAAACCATTTTTGTGCACAAATGAAGGCTGCAAACAGGGATTTGTCTGCAGAAACACTTAAGTGGCACATGGGACTGTGGCTACTTTGGTTAGAAGGTCTCTGTATATCTTAGTTTCTGTGAATCAAACTGTAAATGCTTGATTCAAGCTTTTCAGATTGTTAGAACAACAGAATGACCTAAGCACTTCTCAGGATTTTTAAGGTAGGCATCTTTGAGAACACATCCACATGCAGTTCTCAACCTTCCTCCATGTTTTTAAAGAGACTGCAGAGTTATGAGATGTGTCTCATCTTCTCTGTCCTCAGCATTTTTTGCCCTTTGCTCTCCAGAGAGGTGCTGCACAGTGTGCATGCACAGTCACANTGAAAGGCGGCTGCGGCAGGGCTCTGAAAAGGCTGCCTTGGTCCAGCAACAGCTGCTCCCACACAAGAAATTTGAGACGGTTCTTTCACAAACACAACGGCTGGCAGAAAAATAGGGAGGCCACACTTCACCAAAAATGAATAGTTTGCAATTGAAAAGGGAGACTGAGAGCTCCTAGTGTTTTTAAAGGTCTGCATCTAGACGACTAAGAAATGATTAGTCAAAGTACATCTCAGAACAGCAGAAAAGTGTGCCGCAGACCAGAGGGGGCAGTAAATCCCTGCCCTGCTATTAAAAGTTTATGCAACAGCTATCCTCCACAATAGGCATTATGGAGGAAAGCACCCACGTACATATATGACTACGTATATATCAACTGTGGCGTTTTGCCAGGCTGCTGGCCTTGAGCTGGAATCTAGTTTGTTGGAATGGTTGAAGCAGCTTGTTTGAAATTACTATGACCTGCACCTGCTTGTGAAATGACAGGACCACTCACATCAGAAGACAGAAGAGCTGCACTGAGAGTGGTAGTGATTTTCCTCCCTGTGCGATCATTGCCCCAGATACTACTTGTGAAAATTCCTGCCAGGAGGGGCAACTCATAACTGTATTAATACTTCTGCGTTGGGAGAAAATAAAACAAATTATTGCACAGGGAGTAGAAATGAATTCACACAAGAAAGGTCTCTTAGAACATCATTCTTAGTGTTACCCAAGGTCAGGGTATGGACTCTCTAGGCTAGATATTAGCTTCAATAAATGACAAATAAATGTTAGTGTAGTCCTTTTCCAGACAGTTCCAGCTAGCCAGTAAAGTTGGCAGGTACACATGCAGTAAGGTTAACCATCTCCCTCCTTCCCCACCTTGCTTTTTGACGATGTGGTGCTTCAATATCGCTTTGAAATCTGTGAGTATGTGTCTACTGAACTCATGGAGACAGTGGGACAGATTTTTAGGGTCAGCCTTTGTAGTGGCACTAAAGCTTTCTGCAACAGTCAGCAGCCTTTGCACAGTTCAGTGGCAAGTTGTTATGTGGTTGACTTTGTGATGGATCATGTTATGGTCTAAGAAAGAAGTAACTGAAGGAGATTATGCTGAGCATTAGAGATGGTAATTTGAAAAATATGGGCCAAGCAGCAAAAAACCAAAAAATGGTAGGGGATTTGTGAGGGCTTTATGCTTTAAAGACGGCTTTGCAATTGATAAAAGCAAAAGGAAAAAAAAGACAGTTGGCTGATGATGGCCCTTTAGTCATTAACACACCTCCAGGTAGCTAAGGTAATTTACTTGAAATCTGTGGTGCTTTGAATACAAGAGAGTGGTTGAAACAGAGCGGGATGCCAGTGTTTGGTGAATTGTTCATGGTCTGGTTGATGAGACAGCTCCTTGGCTCTGCTTTGTNGCATGGCCCCCTGGCAGCTACCACTTCTGTCAGAGCTCCCAGGCCAAAATACCTCAGCAAAAGAGCAGCAAAACCCTATGGCCTGTGCCTCCTCCTCAGAAAGAAGCTCTCTATTGACACTGCTAGTGTGTGTGTTGACTTTGCCTTGCCTCTTGTGTTTGCTGGCATTTGGGAATCTACTGCAGGGTCAGAGAGCAAAGCTGCTGTCGCTGGAGCCATGAACTCACCCACAGTGACGGAGAGAGAGCCCTGTGCTGGGAACACAGTGTCAGAGCCAGATGGTTATTTTTCACTATTCCCCATGTCCCATGAGTTTCCAGTGGCAATCAAAGTGTTTGCTCTTCAAATCTTCCAATCTCACTATTCAGCGAATTAATGTTGGCATGAAATTATAAGATGGGGGAATGTAGGTACAAGGCTATTACTAAATGGCCAGTTTAAGCAGCCTACAGCTCCTGGCAGTGATAGTTTGAATCCCGGAGTAATTACGAACAGCAGTAAACATCCTGGTTTCACAACAGAAAGATAGAAAGACCTCCAGGGACCTGTCTCAAGTGTGCTTGAAACCAAGCAAGTGGATTGCTGCAAATATGCAGTTAAAAAGTCTTCTGTGAAAAGACTGAACAATTTCTGATTCTCCACTTATTAAACTATCCAGCTTTCTGCAGCAGGTTTGAGAGCTGGATCCTTCCTTGCACATACTTTATGCAGGAAATGGTAGTCCACGTGTCCAGAGCATCAGCACGGCTTCTTACAGCTCTTCCTATTTTTCTCTCAATTTTCTGACAGGCTTTGCAAATGGTAAGCAGCACATTTCAAAACTAAGACGAGAAAATAACACTGATCTTGGCACATGACAAAACCTCTGCAGATGCATATATGAAAGCTTTGCTTTCCAGTTTTGCATCTGTTTCTGGAATGAAATCTGCCTGTTTGTTCAATTGTTTACTGTTTTTTTTTTAATTACTGTGATACCTGAGGATAGGTTGTGTAGCCATCTGCTTCTGCCTAAATAACTAGAAAAGATATTTTGTCTTTCCTTCGAGAAGGTACTACGGCTGTCAACAAATTCATACTGATCAGGTGACTCAGCTCTCAGTAGGTTATATTTCAGCATTAGGTCCTTCTTCTCTCTGTTTCTGTGGGTGTAGAATAGCTGTGTTTGCAATTGAAAAGTTAGAGCTGACCATCTCTATATTTGTACGAATGAATCTGACTCAAAAATGCGCTTCATGGCCGGCTCTGAGTTCAGACTCAGGACAGTGCTCATGACTTATCCTGCCAGTGAGCCTCATTCAGCTGTGGTCTCTTCAATGGCAAAACCAGTGTAGCAGACACCAGTCCCCTGCCCTCTGTTTTTGCCACTAAACACTTTGTACCACACTTAGCAACTCCCTGCCAGCAGCAGCAGCTACATGGGAGTGAACACTGTGCTGCAGGATTGGATTAGTCTTAATTAGATCTCTAAGAAATCAAGATAAAGACCATAGCTCAGCCGTGGTAAAAATAAAAGGAATCAAATAAATTTTCCTAATCACTTCTGATGCATTCTTTTTTTATGAAAATAGAGCTGTACCCTGGATAAACTGAAGGCCACATTGGGGGAAATGAGTAAAAAGTTCAGGTAAGATAAAAGAAACTAAGGTGAGTGAAGAAAAAGATGATTGTAGAAGGCCTAAACAGTATTGCTTTGAATATTGTGGCTTCTTTCTGCATGCTGCATTGTAGGAGTCACCTTTAATAACCCTACTACTGTCAAAGAGCATTTTGTGTTGTTCGAGTGGTCCAAAGAGTGCCTGATAATAGTCTGTACAAAGTGGCTTGCTAACAGGGTGCTGGTTCCTTCTCCTTGTTTCTACCTTTGTAATTAAAAATACTCTCCACAGATTCCTAAAACTATCTTTCCATGGAAGAAATTGCAGTTGGTCTTCGATCAAAAATTACATGCATGGCCATGAACTGGAAGGGAACATAGACCATAAAGACCAGGGAACATCAGTTTGGTGAAGGCAGAGTGCCTGGTCTGTGTGTCCTGCACTCACTTGGGACCATGCCAGGTTGCTCAGCCATAAGCTTAGCTCAGGTTGTGGGAGTTTCTCCTTTGTAGAGGGAAGAACTTAAAACTGCACAAAAGCATTGCAAACAACTTCGAGAGATCCAGCCATACAACAACAGATGCTTATAAAATTACTTCTGTTGTGAAGCATCTTTTGGATGACCTTCCCCAGAGTGTCTCCCTACACTCACTCTGGGCCACATCTGGGGAAAGAGGAAAGTGTTGCCTCTCCTGGTAGTTGTCAGACAGCCAGTAAGGAGCCCTGATTGCCAGAATCATTACTTCAGAAGCTCTGGGGGTTGAAGTATGGCAAAACTGGAAGAAAATTGTGATTTTTTTCCACCAACTTAGTTAAGAAAAAGACCCACTGCCTCTGTGATGCTTTCTAGGGCTTCTTTATAGGAAGACTTTTGTCATTGTTCCCCAGCTGGAGAGAGTTGTGTGGGTTTGGTGGTGAGGGCTGTTAGGGAGCTGTCGATGTTGGTTTGCTGGGTTTGGGACATGCCACAGAACTTGGTAGATTGCAAGGCTGGACTTCCACCCATGTCCTATCCACTCTTCTCAGGTATGACATGCCTATGAGTTTAAGCACATCAAGGAGAAGAAAAACCTTGGTTAGCATAGGGGAGCGAATTTCCTCTGAAGCCAGTAAAGCCAATAGGCACTTCTAAAAATCCAGTGAGGGGTTAGATGAGTCAGGTGCCTGACCATATCTAATGACCTGGATGCATCTCCTGCACAGCCACCAGGTTTCTGCTGTCTTTTATCCCTGTTGAGAAGGGAGCAATGCCTACACAGACTGGCATGACCACGAGTAGGACAAGAAAGCGTATTTCCATACCACCCTGATGTCTGCTCGGCAGAGTCTGGGAATGTCGGAGCAGACGCAGCAGGAAGAGTCAGAAACGAAAGAAATGGAAGCCTTTTTATTATTTATTTATTTTTTTTAGATGTTGGGATTCGCTGGCCAGGGCGACAGCCTCCGTCCACCTGTTGTGCCCCGTCTGAGAGGGATGCGCTGCAGTGCGCCAGCTGCCAGCCCCGACTCTGCCCAGCAACGCGGCCACGCTCCATCTGCCGCTGCCGTAATGAGCCGAGCCGGCCTCTGGCACAAGCCAGCCCTCGCTCCCCTATTCACCCGCATCCCCCTTTCAGCGTCCTATTGTTCCTCCCTAATGGCCCCACAATAGTCCTGCCTGTTGCCTTTACAGCCGCAGTGAGGCCAGCCGGGGAAAGTCTTAATCTCTGCTTCAAATTGAAGGGACTCCTCTGAATTAATAATGTTGCCAGGAATGCGCTGCCTGATACGAGGGGATGTATAGCACTCTTCAGCCCTCAGCAGCTGTGATTAGCTGGGGCTTGAAGTGTCCTGTCACAATATTTCATCCCGCTCCCCCGCCGCCCCCTCCCCATCGGCAGGGTTGCCACATGGCCTGTCTTGTGCTGCCTTTTCAAGCCCTGTGCCAATCATGCAGCAAAGATGCCCCAGATAGGGTGACAGATGGAGCCAGGGTAGTTCGAGGCTAGACTGGAGCCTGGAGCACTCACTCATGGCTCAATTCGCCACAGATTTACCATAAGGAGCAGCAAGGCAGGAGAAGGACCTCCCAGCTGGGCTCCTTGCGCTGGGAAGGGGAGCCCACCTGCATCCCAGTCCCACACATGGGCAGATCCTGGCAGAATCTGTTCTGTGGCCTGCTTGGAAAGCCCTGACAGTGAGCCTCAGTGGTGTGGGGAATGAAGAAAGAGTCTGTCCTGTGAGGGTGAGGTTTTCCTCTGCTGCGAGGGGTAGGTTTGGAGATATGTAAGCACAAACATATCCCCGTCATCAGACCTATGCAACTGTAAGATTCTTCTAGCCTTGAACATAAAGGCAGTTGCAGACTGACAACCTCTTTCCAGACACACAATTTTTATTCCAGTAACAGGAGACAGAGCTACAAATGAAAGAAGATAATAGCTCTGTTTTTTGTTTGATAACATTCCAACATGAAGACAGAAGGATTAGTGCCAAATTTATTTCAAGTAGATTAATCAAGGCATATTGTTGAGAAGCAGTGCAGCATAAAATGGAAATCTTCTAAACTGGGCAATTCCAAAGTTTGTGCTAGAGAATTCCTGGAAAAGAGAAACCCTTCAATGTCCCCACTGATGTCCATGCCATTGCAGCTAGCAATAACTCTGCAGAAGGTCTAGTTCTGCCCTTGGTGCAAGACTGAGATCCTCTGTAGCCTGCCAGCCATTGCTGAGGATACCACCAGGGTCCTGCCACCCTGTCTGCAACAAATGTCCCCTTGCCGACCATATGCATGATAAATTTTTCTCACTGAGCAGCGTAAGAGACAAATCCTTTTGGCTTCTCCATTCTTTGCTGCAACTCCCACATGGACCAGCAAGGCATCTTCTGCCTTTGTCGAATACCTGGACTGCTTTGACAAAGGCTGTTGTTGCTGCTATGAGATTTTGCTACGCAAGTTACCTAGTGGTAGCATTCCCTGATGCTTCTGCATGCTATTTCTGCTGTATAAATATCGTAGAACTTTCCACTAAAAAGACATGCTTAATGGACCAGTTTGCATATGGAGAAAGTGAGTCACGGTCCAGCAGAATCAGCAATGGATGGAAGGTTGGATCTTGGAGGCTACTCTTGAGGCTGTGCTTGCTAAACCCTTATAAGCATTAAAGTTTCATGCATTCTCTTTCAACTTGATGTCTACTATTTTTATTTTGAGACATCTGTTTTTGACTGCATGTTGCTTCCTGCCCTTATTGGTCTACATGGGGATAAGTCAGGATGGCACTTATATTTGTCCAAGTGATATCAAAACACATCTCTTTGTGCTTTCTCTGAGTACTTCAGGAAAATTCCGACTGTATCCCAGTGATTAATGCTGACATTCCCCGCTCAGAGCACGTTTGCATTAGTTGAAGATCCCTGCTCACCGGGGCAAGGCTATTAGGATCCCAAGGTGTCTGTCTATGTGTAGGTCTCCGTGATGCCGCGTCTCCTTTGTTGGTTAAGCCCATTGATTTCTACTGATTTGCTAATCTTGGAAGAACTGTCAGGATACTGTGTCAGATCACCGTGGCCTCCCTCCAGCATGCAAATGCATGGATATGTTTTTGCCCTCTGGCCAGGAGTGCTGTATCAAACAGCCTGTGCTCAGCAGGTGCTAAGCGTGGGTCAGGTGTGCCGTATGCCATATGGCCTGCTTAGCGCAGTGTATCTTTTAAGTTCTCTAAATTACAGGCCAGGTAAGATAAAGCAAGTAAAAACCCGTGTACAGAGCAAGCTGGGGGATAGGCACCAGTAACACAGAACTTATTCCTTATCATGTGAAATGACTGAGAGTGGTGAAGTAAACCCAGAATTGTCCACTTGACTTCAAAAAGGTTATGGTGATGAAAGGTTTGGGAGTGAGGCTTGTTTGTTCCTTTGCTTAGAGAGGAAACTATGCAAGAGATCGCTGCAAAAGCAACAGATGAGACAGCTCCCTTTTAAACGCTTAGCCTTTGGGAGCCACACAAAGTGGCGTGTAGAAATCAATCAAATCCCCATTTAATGATTAGCCAGGAGGCTGGTGACAGGAACACATGCATACTTTAAAGCAATCTACATGGAAAAAGGAAATGAAACAATTTTAAGGGTTTGAGGTTTTTATACATCCTCTCCACAACACATATATTTGCAAAACGAATTTCCTTAAGAAACGCTGTGTTTTGACAGGAGCTAATGTGAAGCACAGAGATAGGATTTTTGTAAAGTTACATGTACCATGGTACATGGGAAGAGGCAAGCATGTTTACAGGACCAATTGGCATTTGTAACTACTATGCTTGCAAGCTTACTTGTGTCAACTGCACTGGCAAACGACTGCAGTGTGCAGTTTATCATTTGTGTGCATACTTCTGTCATTGCAGGCAGAAATTCGGCATGCAACTGTGCTGATGTTTGTGCAGATGCAATTATGAATTGCCTTTTTATGGTACTAAAGCACCGCCTTTTACTTCATCTTGATCTGAAATGACCGTCCCTTGCACATTAAGGTAGCAAGATCACCAGTCCAGCCACATATACTTTAACACACTTTATACAGATATGTCCCTGCTTTACTTAGAAATGTAGGCCTTCCTCACCACCCGGGGAAAAAGGTAAAATCATGATGTATAGGTCTTCTCTGCCCCTCCAGATTGTTTTTCTGCCCCTCCTGCTCTCTCTCCAGGACAAAACTCTCAAACGACTGGTGTATAAAAGAGGAGAATGGGTGAACCACGTGCCAGGCTACTGGAGGCCTGTCCTTTTCATACCCTGTAATTTTGCAGGGGATTGTTTCAGCAGCGAAGGTATAATGCGGCTATCCGGGGAGTCCTGCCCTTTGAAGCCGGGTGTTTTGTTCTGAAATCAGCCAAAGTTCAAGCTCATACGTGTGTGGAGCCGCGGTGGGGGAAGGCAAGGGAGGGTTTTCTGACAATGCTGCATTTCAGAGCACGTGCTGCCAACTGTTGCCAAAGGCACATATATGTAGATATTACTTCTCCTCGGCCCCGGCTCTGCCTTCCTCATTGTTCAGTGCAGGCAGGCAGCAGGCCCCAGCTGACAGCTGTGCATTGCATGTATCGGTAACAGCTGCCTTTTCCTGGGGGGAAATTAAAAGATTAGGGGGATGTGGGCACGTGCTGGCTTCTGGAGATGGAGACAATGCTTGATCTAAGGTGGAACTTGTCTGCAACAGCCGACAAAGGAGGAAGGCTGGAGGGAGGCGAAGGGTCAGAGGGGCACTTGCTTTGCGGGAGACAAAAGGAGGGAGGAAGGAGAGGAGGAGGAGGAGGAGGAGNAACTGTATTAATACTTCTGCGTTGGGAGAAAATAAAACAAATTATTGCACAGGGAGTAGAAATGAATTCACACAAGAAAGGTCTCTTAGAACATCATTCTTAGTGTTACCCAAGGTCAGGGTATGGACTCTCTAGGCTAGATATTAGCTTCAATAAATGACAAATAAATGTTAGTGTAGTCCTTTTCCAGACAGTTCCAGCTAGCCAGTAAAGTTGGCAGGTACACATGCAGTAAGGTTAACCATCTCCCTCCTTCCCCACCTTGCTTTTTGACGATGTGGTGCTTCAATATCGCTTTGAAATCTGTGAGTATGTGTCTACTGAACTCATGGAGACAGTGGGACAGATTTTTAGGGTCAGCCTTTGTAGTGGCACTAAAGCTTTCTGCAACAGTCAGCAGCCTTTGCACAGTTCAGTGGCAAGTTGTTATGTGGTTGACTTTGTGATGGATCATGTTATGGTCTAAGAAAGAAGTAACTGAAGGAGATTATGCTGAGCATTAGAGATGGTAATTTGAAAAATATGGGCCAAGCAGCAAAAAACCAAAAAATGGTAGGGGATTTGTGAGGGCTTTATGCTTTAAAGACGGCTTTGCAATTGATAAAAGCAAAAGGAAAAAAAAGACAGTTGGCTGATGATGGCCCTTTAGTCATTAACACACCTCCAGGTAGCTAAGGTAATTTACTTGAAATCTGTGGTGCTTTGAATACAAGAGAGTGGTTGAAACAGAGCGGGATGCCAGTGTTTGGTGAATTGTTCATGGTCTGGTTGATGAGACAGCTCCTTGGCTCTGCTTTGTTCCATGCACAGAGAAGGGTGTAGCTCACTGGACAACCCACTCTTACCAAAAATTAATTTCTGTCTTTTGTGGGGGCAGAGGAGAACACTGGGAAAGATATAGACTGGTTTGAACCGGTTAGATCACACTGTTATAAAAGACCCCTTTTAAGAGCAGATATTGGATTGTCATCGGTGTGATATAGTGTGACACCCTCAGGGCAGACATTTTTGTAGTCACCGTGTAGAACAGGGTTACAATCCTGCCTGGAATGTATAAGTGTAAGAATTCCATGTATCATGTTGACAAATCCTACGTACCAGGAAAACATTTTATTTTTGTTTCATGGGGTTAACTTTTTGTGAAAAAATAGAAGCAATTGTTTCATTTACAGCATATGTCCAAGCCCTTCAGTTACACTTTAGACTTTTCCCAGTTTTCTGTAAAAAAATTCAGTATAGGTTAACCCAATAAAAACATCCACATTTTTTTCACTTGGATTATGTCTTTTCTTTTTCCTGAGCAGTTTTCAACTTGTTCAAATTTTAAAAAGTGGGATTGATGCTAAAATATCAGAGAAACCATATTCTACCTAACCATTATACTCGTCTCCCCAGAAAAGAAGGACAGAAGTTTAGATGGTAAAACAACATGGGACCATGTCTGAAAGATGGAATATAAAGTACAGAAAAAATGTGGTAAGGATGAAAAGAATGCACAGGGAAATACTGTAATGTAAGGATATGCATTTTGATCTTGTTTGAACCAGAAATGCAAGAATATCCCTTGATAATTATATAACACAGGCTTATCTTCAGCCAAAAAATTACAGCTGGTGAGACAGCAGTGATGGCAGTGGAAACAACCCAATGTAAAACAGGTGTAAGATGATAGTCGGGACCATAGTCACTGTGTAGTAAAAATTGAATCACTCATGGGTGCACAACACAGGTGTCAAGCTAATCCTTGGCAGCTTGCCAGAAGCACAGCTATGTCAGATTTTTGTCATAGGGGACATAATCGTAGTTTCAAACAAGCAAAGAAAATAGTTCAAGAATTAAGAGGTTAATCTTTCTGATGTTAAGCTGGGGAAATACTAGTTGTCCTAGTGTCCTCTTTAGCTAACAAGGGCTGAGACTGTACTCTGCCACCCTTGGTGCTTGCGCTTTGTTTGTGCGCTGTCCTGCTCAAAGTACATATAGGCAGCTTCTCAAAAGTTAAAGCACGGGCCAATCTTCCGCAAAACATTAGGACCAGAAAAAGACCTGCTTAAATAATACAAGCTGCAGAAAGGACAGAGGATTTAGGATATGGTGCCTCGCGAAAATGATCTGATTTAGTGGTAAATGTAAAAAATGCAGTTGGCCTAATGTCTTGTTCTGATCTAGCAAGGGGGTCCTGGCACCTTGTGTACCAGTCATACTACTTTTATTTGTTTACTACAATGAACACCCACACCCCCTCAAAAAGAAAACCTCTGACAAACCCAGCCCAAAACCGACCTAAATGAAGAATTCACTGAGAAATATATGGAGAAACAAAAAACATTGCTGGCATTTATGAGGACTCTCTTTTGCCCTTTAGAGGGGAAAAAAAGTGGTAATACAACTGTTTCTAAACAAAAGCAAGTGGTAATGATGGTTCATAAGGCAGTAGCTTTTAGTTGCTTGCTAACTGGATTTTATGACAGTGTATTATTCATAATGCACAACTTGAAACTCTTCACCTTGTACAACGTTGTAATGGGTTAAAGTTCGAAACCAGGCAGAAACACCAAAAATGTAGTGGTTTCACATTCACTGAATTTATTTTATTAAATTTAGTGTAGTGGTCTATCTTTCTACTATAGAATAGGATTAGAAGAAAGGCAAAACAGGCTCAACTTAAAGATAGAAACAGTTATATTTATTAACACACACTAAAGGGCAAACAAACAAATAAAAAACCCCATGAAACCTTTTTAAAAGCACCCCCCTCTCCCCTACCAACAGTTTACTTTTCCACAAAACAATGTAAAGAGACAGAAAATCAGAACTCTAAGTCAGTACCACTTATAAAATAGTCTTTCATTCAGTCTTTGAGAGAGACAAGTCCCTCCTGATTTTTCTGGTAACTTTC
>WBMY01015147.1:190885-236673 GCA_013397315.1 Donacobius atricapilla
ATGGGCTGGATGTCAGCAGCCGTGGCTCCCCTTTCTCTGCCGGCATCTGCCGGGCTCGGGGGCCTGGCTCGGCTCCAGCCAGGGCCAGCCCCGGCACGGCCGCCCCAGCCCGGCCCCGGGGGCTGTTGGCCCTAAGCCGGACTCTGCTGCTCCCCTGCCAGCCTCGATGTTACCTCATGGCCAGGCCCATATCAAAAAAAGAGGATTTTTCCCACAATCCCACCTGTATTTAAGTCGTGTGTCCCAGGGGTGTACACTTGTATCCAACTGGCCAATCTGGCTGTCAGTTCCAAAACAGATCACCAATTGGTTTTTTACCATTCATGCCAAACCAATACAAATGTGAAGGGGCATGAAATGCAAGCCCAAAGCTGAAACCTTGGAGCAATTAGTTTTTGAAAAAGGAATGATGAGTCTCACTGTGCTTACTGCTCTCTATACGACAGATCAAGTTAAACCCTCAGTACCAGCAGTCCATGTTCAGCTGGAAAAGAAGGTGAGAAGTGAAAAATTATATCAAATTCATTAATGCTTTAAAATTACCTTTAAGTGTTCTTTTTAGAAGAAATGTGTCAGGATGAGAGTGTTCAGGCTGGGGCCTGGAACTGATGTACACATTGTACACAGCTGTGTTTTGTGTCTTGTCTCCAGAAGTGTTTTCAGCTACTTAGCTCTCTTTGAAGTATGAATCTCAAATCCCCAAATCACTTCTTTGCTTTGTTCCCAGGGCTAACCATTAATTGATGATGATCTGCAGCAGAATCTTTGTTCTGATGTGTTCAAACCTACTATATGTCCATACTTTTACTTTCCCTCTTCTAATGATACTCACACACCACACATACCAGCTTCAGATTTAAGGACCCAGAGGTAAAAACTGCAATCACCGTGCAATATTTCCTCCATATGCTACTACATGAAAAATGTAGAGAAGGCTTTGTTTAACGTGAAGTTAATTTTCCTGTGGACTAGGTTAACTTATTAGATGATGATAGTACTACATTAGTGCCTCAAAAGCAGTCCTGGAAATTAGGAGCAGACAGCTCTTTACAATACACTGCAGAGACAGCAGCAATTCATCAGGGACATTTGCAAATTGTGACACTGTGTGCTCTTTGCACAAAAGGCACAGCTGCCTGCAGATAACATCAGTTCAGCAGCGATGGGGTCCCATTTGTTTTTCTCTCTGTCTCTTGCTGTCTCATTTGGGGAGCAGGTAAATATCAGATGGCTCAATCTGCTC
Organism: Donacobius atricapilla; assembly: GCA_013397315.1. Classification (NCBI taxonomy): domain Eukaryota; kingdom Metazoa; phylum Chordata; class Aves; order Passeriformes; family Mimidae; genus Donacobius; species Donacobius atricapilla. The sequence continues at coordinate 192,129 of WBMY01015147.1, forward strand.
AGTCTCCAGGCTGGTCTTCTGGGAGGCACAACCCACTGAGCTGAGGAGCAATGTACTTGTTTGTCCTGCTGATTTGAGCAAGCATTGCCCAAAGGTTTTCATCTACATCTTAGCTAAAAGTTCTGGAGCGCTGTGAAAAACAGTTGCACACCCATGTACAGACCATTCAGGGATGTCTCAGTGTTTCACATTACTCATACTTGCAGGTGTTTGCAGCCGTGGATTGTTAGGGCTAGGGCCTGAGACACTACAACCTTCAGTGGTGTCTGCCAAGGTAGTGAGAATTGCTTAATGTGTGGTCTTCCCTGGCTTTTTTGCTCTTAATATATGTCGCATAACGTGACAGAGTGCATCATTATGTGGACTTTGCCTGGTAATGTGTGGATAGTTACAATGGCCACATCTGTGAAGCTCCTTGCACGCTACCTTTTTTCTTTTCAGCTTGAGGATAACATGAAAAATCAGAAAGGAGGAAAGCAAGTTGAAATGTGTGTGTTTCTGGTAGTGAAAATTATTCTGTTTTCCAGATGGATTTGTGCATGTTTGGGATAGCATGTTGTATAGCAGTGGTTGTCCTCAGGACAAGAGAGCAGTGGATGTTCAAAACAAACTGTGCTGAACAGAAAATACTAACATTACAGCAAATCTAGCCTGATGCTACATTTCCCAGCACAGACAACACGGAAGAGTGCAGGTTCCTTCCCATTCTTCTATTCTTTTGTGGGAAGGTGAGTGAGGACCCTGGGACCAGGTGAGCACATTCCACTCATGCTGAGTGTACTGGATGCTGAGCCTGGAGGGCAGGATGCTGCTCTCTGGGACTTGAGGCTGAGGGAGGGCCCAGGACAGACCCGGTTCTGTGCCTGCCTGCTGCACTATAAACTGCACACTTACTCAAGCGCTTCTGACTGTGCAGTGCCATATTCTGTGCTTTGAATACCCACTGCCTGTAATACTTTTTTAGTGACTCTGGAGGAGCTCTGATGACTCAGTTTCAGCGGAAACTATCTAACTAACTGTTGTAACTATGATAAGCATCTTTTTGCATATCGTACTTGCTTGAACTTGCTACCGGTACAACTACCCGCCTCTACTCAATCATGGACAAGGGAAAAAGAGCCCTCAGAGAGAAAACCCAGTACTCATCCTGTAAAAACCAGATGCCAGTTATAACCTATGCAGAGCTACTGTGCACGGAAGTGATAAATCATCTCGGGTGAGGCATGCATTGAGGTTTCCATTAGTTTCCCCGCAAGAAACCCCACAGTTACTATATGACCACGGGGAAAAAAACCCCAAACCACCCCACAGTCAATACGAAGGTCTTAAGAACTGAATTTTCTACTTCTGGATCACAAAACATCAGTTTATGTGTTTTATGCCACTGTGAAAATGAGACCTGTGATCCTGTGTCTACTGTACAGTAGTATCATGTCCTCACCCTACTGGATTACAGCAAGGTAATGTGGTGGCTCTGTGATCTGATTTAAAAACTTTGTCTTTGGTGACAGAATTCTAATTGTGACTCAAATAACAAGTTTTCCCTCAGGTGTGTTTGCCAGAACCTTTAGGAAAATTTGTGTCTTTGCTAAAAATTTGTGTTGACTTTTACATACCTAAAACATATGTGAGACACACCAGTGGGCTGTACCGCAAAGTTTTTGAATAAGGAAGGAAAAAAAGAGCAGGGGGAAAAAAAGAAGTTTACAGTTGTGATAAGGAAAAAAAAAAAGTTTAATCCCCAGCTCTCAAATGTGGACCAAATGTTTGGAAATACCAAACAATGGTTTTTCATCACTCCCTCATGCTGGGAAAGGGCGATGGTGTGGCTGACATTCTCAGCACCCTCTGAAAGCCATGGCAATCCTTACTATTGTGAGTCTGAAGAAGATGAGGCCTCAGGTGAACTGTGTCAGACAACTCAGTTGGCTCCACATACAGCCGCTGGAAAATCCTTACTCTATCCTGAGTTAAATATGACTCCTTGGGTGAGCCTGAACACTTGACATGGGATAAAAGGACTTCGTGTGGGAAGACACAACCCCCTGCCTGGGTACTGCCAGGCTAGGGATTTGCTCAGGATTTTCTGACTTTGTTTTCCATGACTGAATGACCTAATAAGGACATACACATGTGCATGTCCTGATCTCTTTCCTCAATCCCTGTCGCAGGTCAATTTCAACATTTTCTAAAAGGAAATGTTGACGATGTCTTTGTAAGCAAAAAAATTAAGTGTTTTCTTTCTGAAATTTTGCTCTCATCTCTCTAGAATCCAAGGTTAAAAAAAAAAAAATTCCAAAAAAAAGTACAGAACTCTCTCAACTTACACAGTGCTTGGAATAAAATTTCTCCCCTTGCTGGTTTTGTTAGAAGAAAAAACTTTTGCGTCCATTGTCCTAAACCTGCTGCAATGTTTTTTTCTTCTTCTCATATTTATTTTTCCTGCAGAAGCTTAAGCAAAACGGTAAGAAACTGTTCACTACTGCATGGACTGTGGGTTAAGTGAAGGCGAGGAAAAGTGAAGATGAGAAATGTGCAGAAGAAAAGGCACAAACTCTGGCTTGGACAGTTGGATTTGCTACTGATTTTCCTGCTGTGTGCAGCAGGCCTGGTGACCAAGTGTGCGGGCTGCATTTCAGTTTGTGGGCCAGCAACAGTTTTGTCCCTCCCCTCTTCTCATGTGTCACCTTGGTGCAGTGTGACTATCAATGCTCATTTTTGTGTTTCTAATGTGTGTGTGTGAGTGTGTGTGTGCAGGCAGAGTGTGTGTGCGTGTAGAGAGGTGCTGCCTGCAACTGAGCAGAGCAAAGATGGACAAAAGTGGTTACGGGCACTCCTCTGACCCTCAAGAATCCTGCTGTGCAGCTGCACTGCCTCCATGGCTCAGATCCAGCAGAGCCCTCGTGAATGCCCTGTGTCTCCAGTGTGTGGTAGCTTACACCTCTGCTCTGCAGGAATGCTTCAGCCCGCAGCCCTGGGGCTGTGCTGGCAGTCATAGCTGGAGTACAGGAGGAAAGAAGGGTAGCACAAGCTGTTGTTAGGAGAGGGGGAAGGCATATTCCGGGGTGCTGTCATGATGGCTGTAAACACCCTGGAGAAGTGGAAGAAAGGAAGGTGGAAACTGGTGATGGGGAAGGGAGCTTGCACGCATATGTTTGGTAAAGCTCAGGGAATGTGAAGTTGCAACATTTTCTGAATACAACCACAGAAATATATTCTGCCCTAAACAAGCATGAGCAATGACTTATCATTAATTACCATTACAGACCACTTAGCCAACTTTGACTCAATGCCAGCAATCCTAGTTTTAGGAATGAATGACTCTACATATCTGGGAATTCCCTTTTTTTCTCCAGAGTCGTTCCTACATTTCCTTCAGCAGCTCAGCTCGTCCTTCCTTCAGTTGCTCCAAGTACTTTTCCATGAACTTGAAAGTCCTGCTCAGTGATTGCTCTGTCTGGTTGAGCAAGGCAGCTCTGCAGAGCCCCAGGCCTCTGAGTGGTAGGGGTTTGCTGGGTGGTGCTCCACAGCAGCGGTTGCATTAGCTGTGTTTGCAGCACACCGCACCCTGTCTAATCCAGTGGGGACAGGCAAAGCTTGGGGCCCTCATACAGCAGCTTCTGACACTGCAGCACTTTCCGCGCTACTGGGATCATAAACAAAATCACATTAATGTGTGCATATCAGAAATTGACGTCTCTGCTCCCACTAGGCTGAGGGTTCAAGCCTGCTCGTTGCTGGCAGTCAGCAAAATGAGGTTTTTCTTCACACTTGTTTTCTACAGCTGAAAGATGTGCTACTTTTTAGCTCAGGTGTCAACCTCGTTCAATGCAAGTAGCACAAACCCTCACCAGGCTGTGTTGAGGTTTCAAGATTAGCGTTAATGCTTTCCACAGGAGTGCCGTGTTCCGGGATGGGTTCGAGGAGGCCTGTGAGTGCAGTTCTTCTTAGTCACTTTCAGAAGACAGGATTGAAACTAGGTAAAGGTTCATGCTTGGACCAAACCCCTGTGGCTGGAGCTTCTCTCTGGCTGTGTCAATGTGTGTGAGTCATCCTTGAGGCAGTGCAATCCTTGCTGTCAGGGTATCACAGGATCTTGTGTGCACTCAGATTTACTGACAAATGGAGCTGAATCCTGCCCCAGGTAGGGAAAAGAATTTTTAGCCATGCTTCTGGTTCACCGAAGGGAAGGACAATTACAGTGAAACTGGGATGCCATAGATTTTTTTCTGACCAAAGGCTGAGTCCTGGGATGAGCGAATATCTGTCCCATATTGGGGGGTATGGGAGCTTGAGACTCCTTTTTTGCAAGTGCCATGAGTGGGGGCAGCAGGACCTAAAAGGCAGTGGTCTGGTCTGGGTTGCATTTGTTTCTGCTCAGAGCTGTGAGTCGGAAACGAAAAGCTTGGTCTGACTGTAAAACAGAATGTGTTCTGTGTAAAGATACAGTCCCCAACACTGTGTGTTTAGCCATAGAGAGCTGGCTGACTAGAAAACTGAAGAGAGGCTTGGGACCAGGAATTGCAAGTGGACTTATTAGTGAGACATGGTGGGTTTACCCATGTCAGGACAGTGGCAAAGGCAGTGTTTTTTCAAAGGTTGAAAAGCAAATGCATGCAGTGTGTCTTGGTTTGAAAGACAGGTATCTGCTAGGGAGGACAAGACCTCCCTTTGGAATGGAGAATTCAAACCCCCTCCCTCCGAATTATTAAAACTTTGATATTGACCCCAACACAGTGCCAGTGGAGCAATAGAGAACATAAACAAACAAGGAGACCTTTCCATGTCTAACGTAGAGCAATGTAGATGATGACTTTTTCCTAGTCTTAAAAATTTGGGAGTCAGACAAAGTTAAAAGACAAGGGGTTTTCCCTTGGTATTTTAATAAGGATCCTTATGGTGCACCACTTTGCCAAGATGGAATGTGCTGTAATGCACACATACAACAGATCACATATACAGTTTATAGACCTTAAAAATTAGTGTATCTGGGATGCACCAATGTGAGGCCTGGATGAATGGAATGATATCCCTCCATTGATGGAATTGCCCCCTGGATGGGCCAAATCTCTAGTTTACAGGATGTGTTCTGACGTTGTTCGTCACACACACACAGACACACAGACACACTTGATCAGAAGGCATGAACTGAATTATTTTAAAAGGTCTGACTCTATTATATAGTATTTCTACAAAGGCCAGGGATTGGGGGAGAAGGCTGACACCTCTCCCCATCCCATTGATCAAGACAACTGCACATCAGCTGTCCATATTTCTAAGAACAGGAATGAAAACTTTCCTTGAAACTACAAAAACATTGGCTTTGTTTACATCACCCAAAGTGTGAGAAAAAACCTAAACCATGAAACTGTGAAACAGAAGAGAAGGCTGAAAAACCAGAGCGACAGTGTTCTAGAGAGGTTTATTGGTTTCCCAAGATAGCGTAGGGTTTTCTGACTTCCTACTATGGGGCCTTTTGGATGTGTGGTTTCCTGACCTAACAAAATACTAGGACTGTGCTAAGTTATCAGTCTTAAGGAATTACAAGCATGCCTCCTAAGGATACATAAAAGTTGTATAAATTGTATATAAGGAAAAGGCAAAAAATCATCTTGGCATCACAGAAATCTCCCTCCTATTGTTTATTAGTCCTGAGCCTTCCCTTTCTGCAGTGAACTCAAAACCAGTGTGTGGGTGGTGATTGTTACTGTCCTCATGAGAGGATTCACAGCAGGAGATGAAGAAGGGACAGAGATATATTCAGTCTCCAGGAAAAAAAACACAGAATTTGAACTTTATTAGTAGAAAAGTGAAGGTCATGGAAGGTTAAAAGGAGCTGCATAAAGTAGGAAAATGCTATGATGTCATGTGGTAGGTAAGAAAAATGATCACAGCATCTGTCTTCCATGGAGTAGAGCATAGGAGATGTGGAAATCAAGAGCATCCAGAGAGGCCCATGATGTAGATAGGAAGAGGGATCTGAGTGATAGGCTTAACAGCAGAGCATTGGAGGTCTTTGCATTTACCTCTTAATGTTAGAGCAATGGCCAGACTGCTCAGGGAAGATATTAGAGAGAGGTTTGGAGAAGAAAGGTGAGGCACGTCAGGGAAACAACCCGGCAGCAATGGCAGATGACAGCAGAACTTTCCTAATCCCACACAGACAGCATTTGACATGGATGTGGCATTTCCCCTCCTGCATGGGGCTATCCCACTGCCTGGGGAGTCAGTGCTGAGGGGTTTTTCGACTTTCCCTCCTGGGGAACGGCTGTGCTGTCTGCCCCCAGAGAGCCCCATCCTTACTTTCAGAGTGTGAAGAGGTTGAATATGCAGTGTAGGTTGAATGTACTGAGGAGGCAGGAGCTGGGACTGGGGCCCAGCAAGGAAGTTCCAAACCCTCACAGCCTCTGCCCTGTACTTTGTATATCAGAATACAGGTTTGTTGGCATTTTTTCATTTATTTCTTTTCTTTTTCTTTCTTTCTTTCTTAGGAGAGTTGTTATTTGGGGGAGTTGTTCTGATTTTTTGTTTGTTTGTTTGGGTTTTTGTTTGTTTGTTTTGGGGTGAATGAACTGACTTCAAGTTGTTGTTGTTTGTTTGTTGGTTTTGTTGTTATAATTCTATCAGGCAACTTATTGTCATGTGTTGTAGTCTCTAGTTCATCCTTTGGAGAGAGAACTGCTTTACACCAGCAAGGCAATTTGATACCCTCGAGGTGCTCTCCATGCCAGCCTCCGGCTCTGCAAGCTCCTGTGAAAATAAAACAGTGAGAGGAAGGTTGTGTGTGGGATAAGGTAATAGACTGTGTTCAGAGTTGCTGAAACCAGCTTCCCCAGCAGCAGAAACTTGGTGAAGTTTTCTGTATTTGATGGCTGTTCATGAGTTAATGCAATGGTATATTTATTTGTAAAAGCAGATAAGGGCAAACTTCTTTAATCTCTCATATATAAATTGTTTTGCCAAATGTCATGTGCTTCAAAGCCTAGAGTGACTAAAGTGTCAGGTACAGCCCTCATTAGTTGGTATATTAATTATAAATTAGCCTCAAGAAAGAGAGTGCTTTGGCAGGGAGTGGCCTCAGTTTGATCACATCCTCATCTTACGAATTCACCAGCAATGGTATGAGCTGAGGAGGACATTAATAAAGCAGGGAGCCTCCTCTGCTTTGAGCCCAAGAATATACATCAAGAACATTTTTAAATCAAAATGCCAGTATGAGTCAGATTTTCATCAGCCAGGCATTCATTGCCAGGGTTTACCCTGAAGTACTATTAGTTATAGTTGGAAACATTACCAATTTAATAATAAATAAGAGTCCTTGTGATCAAACTCAAAAAAGCACAGTAATTTTCTTCAGAATACTTGGGTGAAATATTATTTTCCATCAATAGGTTCCTATCTTTTTCAGAGTTAGTATGTCTTCATCCTCCTTGTTTCCATATAATAAAGCTGTAAAAATAGACAAATGCTGCTTGGTATGCCTAGCTGCAGCCAGTGTTTTACAAAATCACTACAGACTTAGAATGACACATAAATTTCTACTGTTATGCAAGAGATGTTTTGATGAAACATTTAAGAGTGAACTGGATGTTCAGGGCTAAGAAATGTGCGCCAATGAACTGACTTTAAGTTTCTTATATAATTACTTTAATAAGAGGGAAGTATGGGTTCCAGCTGCAGACTAAGCTTTTAGCCACACTAGACAACACTGGGGTATTGTCTCCAGTATTAAAGGCTGCTCAGTTTAGTGATACAAAATATTGCAGATGTGCTAATCATCATTTTGAGCTGCTTTGTTCAAGATTCAGACTCACCTTAAAATATACCTTAATAACTGAAGGGGCTTAACTACAACTCAGAGCAGAGCCAATAAAAATTCCTAGGATACCAGCTGAGTAAAAATTTGAAGAAGTTGGTTAATATTTCTTTAGAAGCACACATTTTTTCCCATGCAGTGGTAGAGTGGCAGCCTGTCAATGTAAAATCATGAACATCATTATTCTGTGTAAACTACAGTCATCACCCATTAAAAAAAAGAGAGTCTATGTGGTAGTACTGAGATTGAATTTGTAATAAATACTATATAATACACATATTTGTTTGAAGTGGTCTCAAAAACTGCCAAGTGTATCCTCGCATGATGTATTAAATTCTGCATTTCAGAGAAAGTTGAAACATGCCAATAATAGATCCTTCATTTCCTTCCTTTTAACACCTGCTAATAGTTTGAGGTAAGAACTTACTGAAGTGAATCATAGGAGTACACATCTCTCAAGCTGTTTTTAAGGTTGTTTACAGACCTGGCATTAATTGCAGTATTGATTTGCTCCTTCTTCTTTCCTTGCTGTCTATATAGTCTAGAGACTGAAGAAGCAACTTTATTTAAGTTAAAGCTTAGCTTCCAAGTAGAATATGTTGTTTATCAGAAAATCATCACCAGCGTTTTTCCAGTGAATGTGCTTACTGCAGACTGAAGGAATGTGCAGATACATGGAAGCAGAATCCCTGTGTGCCTTTGTTTTGGCCAACAAAGGCATCATCAGCCTCTCTTCTGCAAAAATATTCTAAAATCTGTAACAGAGGAGTAAGAGGTAGAGGTAGTCACCACATTAGTTTTGTGTTGGTTTTTTTTTGTTTGTTTTTCTGGTTTTGTTTGTTTGTTTGTTTTGGTTTTGTTGGGTTTTTGTTTGTGGGGTTTTTTTTTTGTTTATTTTTTGCTTGGTTTTGTTGGTGTTTGTTTGTTTTGGTTTGGTTTTGATTTCTTGCAATGCATGTATCTTTGTTGTAAGTATGCTATTAAGTACTAAAACACTTGCAAAAATCCCTGATCTAGATGGGACTCAAAGCACAGGGTTGCATTAAAGCTTTTTATTCTCTTCTCCACTCACATAATTTTCCATGCAAGTCCCTTTTTTTTTTTTTTTAATAGTCTTTGTACAATGGTGCAGTGCTACTTTCTATCTGAGGTGGGCTGTGCCATCCTTGGCCTTGTTCTACTCTGTTTGAATGCCTCAATAACATGGCACAAGAATTTTGCCTGGAAAGCTGTTCCATGACTCCTTTCCCATCTTACTCACAAATACATCACAAAAAACCCAAATGATTACATAATTGTTTTCAAGTAAATGCACAGTTATGGTTCTAATACAATCATTAGATTAAAATAGTTAATTATCAACGAGGTGTTAGTTTAGAAAGCAAATACTGGGCTTTGTGCTCAAACTCCACCTTTGCATTCAGAATTGGGCTGCAACACTGACAGGTTAAATACCCAGGGACTTCTTGAAAGGTGATTTGTTAGATAATGGTAGAAATGAAGACCTAACTAACTTTGCCATCGGGAGTTAAACTGCTATTATATCAGCAGCAGTGCTCTTGATCTCACATCTAGTTACAGACAGAGGCATAGTTTCTCACTACCGCTGTTGTGGAGTTGTGTCAGACACAGTGTATTTTACTGGCAGAACTCCAGGTGAACTCTTCTGGTTATCAGGGTCTGCTTCTGGAGCAGTGCACTAGTATTCTGATCTCTATTTTGCTCCTCTCAATGCCCAGTCAAAATCCTGATGTACTCGGTCGTACATACATGTGATTCGCTCACACACAGTTATAGAAATGTTGTTTTTCCAAGCTTGACATTTCACGCTGCTGAGGAGAGGCATGGGGACAAAATATGTTAGCCACTCAGCATCCCTATAAAATCTCATTTTATCTTTGAGGAATTGTCTGCTCTTTTCTGTTGGTTCATCTGTGTTGCTCCAGAGTGAGGGTGATCAGCAGAGAGACTGCTGTGTTCCAGCACTGCTCACTCTTTATGTGTTTCCACTTCCTTTGCATTAAGTTTTTTCCTTGGAGCTTAAAGTGTACAGGTTATTCTTTCTAGTTACTCGCAGCCTATTTCTGTGTTGATTTCAAGAAATAGGGAAAAATGCTCAATAATCACTGAAAATTACCAGAATTCTTTTTGATCCTTTTTGATCCTTTTTCATAAATTGTATGATTTTTGATCCTTTTTGATCCTTTTTCATAAATTGCATGCAATATGTTGCTGCATAGCATAATTTTTATGCATATTAAGCACAAAATAAATGGGTCATTTTTTAGGACCCCAGAATGCCAGAAGCATGCTTGTGTCCCGCACACAGTCTCCCCAGCTAAGCATAGGAGGTGTTGTAGTGGTGGGCCTCATCATCCTTGGAATGCTCAGGTGCTGGGATGCTTTGCTATGACCCCCGGTCTCCTGGGCAGGCAGTGGAGAAGATGATGTAAAAAGCAGCAGTGCACTGCTGGCAGCCAGGGTACCTGCAAAAGAGAAGTTAGAATCTGTAAAAGAAGATCTTCCCAAGGACATTTCTTATCCTTGTAGCAAAAGAGTCCCTGCCTGCTTGGAAAAACATCTTTTGGTGTATACGGCTGGAAGTGTTGGCCCTGGGATGAGATCTGCATGGCCTGGAACATGGGGCCTTTCTTAATACATTAAATTTTTCATCCAGGACATGAAGAAAAGAAGTACCTGAGATTGCTGGTGACTGCTGAGGGTTCCTGTTAATTTCAGTCTACAAGTCATACTATGAGAGAACATGGTGATATCTCCCATTCCTAAAGTATAATATTGTCAAAGGTCAAAAGGATCACAGTTTTAACTTGGATTTTACTAGAGGGAAATATAAGATCTTATGTGAAGTGCGAAGTTTTCCAATCATTAAAGGAAAGAAAGAAGAGAACAATTTAAAAATAGTGTCTATAAGGGTAAGAGAAAAAAAAAAATTCAATTCTTTACTTGATGTTCATTAGTTATAAGTAACTCTAATGAGAAAATAGGAGGTTCATAATCTAACTCCATCACGTAGACAATTTGGTCATGCCTATTTCCTCTGCTTGAGTAGTCCATCTGTGAATAGTTTATTTGCTGGTGATGGAACTTAAACAGGAGTGATCTTGCGGAAGTGAGCATGCTCAGCTCCTCCCCTAGAACGTGCTGGTGTGTTTGGTTTTGGTGTAAGAAGGAAAGCCAAAGAGGTAACATCAACTAATCCGCACCTTACCCCATTTCAGCATTAAGACCTGTGATGGTGGGGACAGATGTTCTTGTCCTTTGCTGTTGGAGAAGTTTTAAAGGTTAGTCTAGGAGATTGTTTGGGGTGGAGCACAGAGTCATCTGAACCACTGTGCGCAGAGGCAACAGCAGAGTAGATGTGCAGACAAAAGCCTACCCCTTCCTGGAGCTGGACCAGGACAAGGGTCCCCTCCAGGACTGAAAGGGACTTCCAGCAGCAATTGCTACAAGCAAGAGCCTTTTGCAGATTTTGGCAGTCTTTTACTGGGTGAAATTTGCTTCAATAATGTACATAACCCTTAGCAGAGACACAGACCCAAGTGACCACTGTTTCTGTCTTTGCCAAAGTTCCTGCTTGCTTAACCCAGCAAGTGACTTTTCCTCTATGCCTTCCTTGATCAGGCTTTACTGCTGAGACATTTTGCCAGACAGCTGTCCAACTTCTTTCTCTAATCTTGCAACTTTCTCTATAATCAGCCTTTGAGATCTGCCTGAAAAAACCTCATAAGCAACTTTGGATTTCTTGTAGCACAAAAAGGAGACTCCAAACCTCAGCACAATTCCCTTGGTTTGGATGAAATTTAGTTGTTTGATGTTAGCTGAAGAGGTTGCTTAGCATTTTCTCCCCAAACAAGTTGCTTTTTTCTCCCTCTCTGCTTATTTTTCGTGACAAGAAATGGGCAAGGGCCACTGACAACAGACCAAAGGTAAAAATAGTGCTGGGACTTAACTGTACAATGTGTGAGTGAGGCATACCACTGGTACCTGAAGTTGCAGGTTGCCTCGGGTATCTCTGCCAGGAAAGAATGATTTAAGTTTCCCCACTTCTGAACTTTGCCCTTAAGTAAGCACTGATTTCCCACAAAAAAAGGAAATTCATGAAATGAAAAAACCCGAGATGTGATGTCTGCGTAGGAGCCGGAAGCACTGTTACTAGAAATTTGATGAGTGATAACAGATCAAGGGTAGAGTGCTTGGGGTAGGCATATGCAGCGTTACTCTGGTTTTATAATTTCTCTGAGTGGAACTGGGGCACTCATGCTGCTGTCATCTCCGTAGTGTCTGTGTTCTTCAATTTGCTCTTTTTGTGGGCCTGGGGGAGTTCCACGGTGAAGAGGAGAGTTGTGCTATGTTTATTAGCATTGCCTGAATGTGAAAGAAGTGTGTAAAATCTCTCAGGGGCTGCTTACTGGGTCTGTGAGCTGGTACAATCTCAGCAGTGCTACTCCAGTGAACCATGCTGTGCACTAGAGCTGTTTCCATGCTGGGAATAATTTATGCAGATCAGGTAAAAAGTTGTGTTTTGTGTTAGTTACTGACTTGTGAAATGCATTTGGCCAGGGCATTTTCTTTTTTTCTCTTTTTTTTTTTTTTTTTTTTTTCCCCCTCAAGCTGAAAATAGTTGTGGTTATATTAGGGCTGTGTAAACTTTTTCAGATTCCTCTGATCTGTAAAAATTTAATTCTGTTGGCATATGTGTCCACAGCTGTTAGGAAGGCCCTCTTTGGCATGGATTTAGTGGTTTGCTTGAATAAACCAGCAAGGCAGGAAACAGGCATTCAAAGTGGTGCTTTACTGACAGTGAATGCCTTGGAGGGGGAAGAAGAGAATGAAGTAAGGATGCAAGCCTTCCAGAAATGGCTTTCCTGCATAGACCTATCATCCCCAGAGAGCAGGACCAAATGGATCTGTAGTTTCAGGCTGACTGTCTTGCAGTAGGGGCTTTACTAACAGGCAATTTTTAAAATTCTGGCATGGAGCATTGCACAGTCTCTGAATGGAACTCACTGGGGATAGATTTTATGTTTATTTGGTTGTTTTTTTCTTAGTAACACTGCCATTCTCCCAGACTTGCTCCATAAAAATCAGGGACATGGCACAGTTCAAAGGAAAAACTTCAAATATATTGTTTGGGACATAGAGAATTAAAATCCAAACCAGACCTGATCTCCTATACAAAATTTCTGCAGACCTTAAGTTACTCAGTTTAGATTGATAGTATCTGTTTGTGTCACATATGAGGTTCAGCTCAACTAAATTGAACAAGCCCAAAAATTTTAGACAGACACAGTGTAAAATGAACATCTTGTCCATTCCATTTTTTTTCTTTTATTGTTTGTTATTCCAGACACAAACACTGGAGTGAAGGTTACAAAATCACTCAGGACATGCCAAACAATTATAGTCTAATCATAGCAGAATAGCTAGGCAGTGGTGTTCATGAGTTAAACAAATGAAACTGCATTTTTACTTGCACATTCAAGTAAAAATTTGTTATAAACATAGAGATCTTGTCTGAAGGGGAGAAAAAACAGGTGGGTAGGGTTTTTTGGTGTTTTTTTTGTTTGGTTGGTTTGGTTTGGTTTTTTCTTTTTGGTACAAATGAGCAAAACAAGATTCAATTCCCTGGAAAAAAATAAAGATTATAGAAACAAACACACGAATCATTTTAGCACACTGTGTTCTTTATCATTTTCTTCATTTCACACATAGTTATCATGTTTGTCTTTACATAACTAATAGGCATCTATGTTTGTTTTTCACAAATAGGTTTCCTTTGAATATAACCTGCTGCATGGTGTAGATAAAGAGAACAACCTTTTTTTCCCTCAGGTTCTCTGCTGCACCTTTTCAAGTTTGAGGAAAAAAATTACATAACTCTTTGATTCTGGGAAGAAGTAGATTTTTGCAAAATTACTAACGATCCCTGGTAGAATACTGTTCAAGTAATACTTGGATTGAGTCTTCTGCAAGGATGTAGTGGTTACTTTAATGACATCTTCAAAACATAAATGATGTGAACCTTACCTACTGTGAAGACTATCTCCTTTCAGGATAGAGAGTGCCTTTGGCATTCATTAATATGCACTTGCACTTACAGACGAAATGTTTAAATGTTTGACAGTAGACCTCTCTATATTTAGAGCAGATTTTGTGGATGCACATTTAGCATGTAGCTGAATTGCTGATATTTGCTTTTAAAAAATGTATTCGGATAGTGTTTTTCTCATCAGTTAAAATACCGATTTTATATTGGTCTGAGAACACTTTCAAATACTTCTTTTGTGCTGTATCTTAAGTCACTTTCTCTCTCCCCCATCAAAGTGACATTTTATAGACATCACACTGTAGACAGTGTAGAGTGCTTGGGAAGAGATTTTGGGGAACTTCAGGGTGCCATGCTGAGGTGTTGTCTTTCTGTGTGGGTGCGTACTGTGGACTCTTTATGTTAGCAGTGGGAGGATCAGGGTCCATGTGGCACAGCCAGCAGTGTGTCTGGGAGCATGCAGTGTTCCCTCCTGTGCTGGTGCTGTGCCAGCCCACTGCCCTGCCCAGTGAGGAGCCTGGCATCCCGCCCGGCAAAGCTCCGGGACAAAGTCCCTGAGAATGGAAACACACACCTACTGCTGTGATACAGTTTGAAGAGTGTTTCCTGTAATCATTTCTTTCCTAGGGGCATTTCTAGGGGGTAGTCTCGAATTTAATTGATTTTCCTTAACTGTTACGAAGTTTTATAAGCCATGATTAGCAAATCCTCTCATCCTGACAGACAATAATAGTGCAGCAGAAGAAACTGGGACGGTGAAGGAAGTGATTTGCCCAGGGTTATAATGCCAGTGTCAGAGCTGTGTGTATTTGGACTCTGCAAACCACCTGCTCTCACTGAGGAGGACCAAGTAGAGATGGCATCTGCGCCTTAGGAACAACATTACTTTCACAGCAGCAGGGCTGGGATCTGGGCTAAGTACATCCCAAGTGATACACTTTGCTTCAGGCCCATTTTTCCAGGGGATGAGTTTCCTTCTTGTGACCACCTCTCTTCTGCTTGACATGTCTTTTAAATCAAAAGAAGGAAGATGATTGAGATTTCTCTTGTGGCACAAAGAGGTTAGTTTCAGAACTTGTCAGAAAATACCTTGTGCCCCAAACTCTAAAGATACATAATTTTGCATCTGTTTCAAGAGATTAGAGCAAATATTTTTGGGGAATAAATGTCTGCTTAGATGTGGCATTTTAAATGAAACCTAGAATGTCCTCTTTGACAATTTTAGCTTTTTTCTTCCCATCTGAAAAATGCAATTTCTCAGGGATATTAACTGCAGTTGCACAAAAGTCACTGGACTGGTGTTGACTTGTGTTTACTGAAGATGTCTGGATTAATATTCAAGGAGTAGCTGAAAGTGTGCCTTGTTTTATTTTGCTGAGGTCTATATTGGTAAGATTTGCTTGGATAGCTGTATTTGCAGACTTGTCTTATTTGTATATATCTTTAAAGGTGCATTCCTTTTATAGCTTAAATGGGAAAACCCTACAGGGTGGAAGAACTCTTCTGGCAGGATCTAACTGTATAATAAACCTGGTGTTTTCCTGTTACAGGGTTATCATCACAAATCTCTCCCCTTGCTGACACAATGGCACTGGCAAAAGTTTTGATGCGCAGTCTTGACCCAACCTTTTTTTCCCTTGCTTGCTCTCTGTGTGGAGGAGCAGATCAGCTCAAATCACATTGAAGACAGTCAGACTCAAGCTCTGGCAGCTGTCAGATGTCTACTGGTTTTACTGGATCCAGCTGTCAGATAAGGCAATTAATTATTCTTAAGTGGTTAAATGATAACTGTAGTCCTTTGTCCCTCCTGCTGTGTGAAGCTTTATGTTTAGGAAAATTTATTTAATTCATTTTTTCTGTACAGCATAGATAAATCTAGCATGTAAGTACTGCTGTACTGTGTAATTCCCACAGTATAGATAATGCAAGGTTCTTAGGGAATCCTTACTGGTGAGGTCATGACATGGAAGAGAGAAAAGGTTAAGTGGGGATGCCTCACCTCTCTTCCTGGGAAGACCATAGAAGAAATCCTCTCTAGGCTACACTAAGGCACATAGAGGACAGGGTGGTGGTTTGAGGCTGCCAGCATGGCTTCACCAAGGGCAGGTCCTGACTGTCCATCCCAGTGGCCTTGAATGGTGGAGTGGCTCCATCAGTGGTCAAGGGAAGGGCCACAGATGTCATTTACTGGACTTCTATAGACTTTGACACATTCCCCCTTAACATCCTTCTCTCTAAACTGGAGAACTGGAGAGAGATGGTTTTGATGGGTGGACTGTTCACTGGATGAGAAATTAATTGGACAGTCTAGATCCAGAGGGTAGTTGTCAGTATCTCAGAGTCCCAATGGAGATTAGTGAAAAGTGGTGTCCTTAAGGAGTCTGAATGGGGACCAGTGTTATTTTATCTCTTCATCAATGACATGGACAGAGGGATTGAGTGCACCCTCAGCAAATTTTTAGGTGACACCAAGCTGAGTGGTGCAGTTGACACACATGAAGGATGGGATGCTATCCAGGGGGATGTGGACAAGGTTGAGAAGTTGGCCCATGGGAATCTCATGAGGTTTAACAAGACCAAGTGCAAGGTGCTGCAGCTCAGCTATGGAGACTCCCGATATCAATCCATACTGTGGGATGAGCAGGTGGAGAGCAGCCCTGGGGAGAAAGACTTGGGGGTGCTCGTGGATGAGGCTAGACATGACCCGGCCATGGGCACTCCCAACCCAGAAAGCCAAAGGTGTCCTGGGCTGCATCCAAAGCAGCGTGGGCAGCAGGGCAGGGAGGGGATTCTGCCCCTCTGCTCCCCTGTGCCCCTACCTGGAGTGCTGTGTGCAGCTCTGAGGCCCCCAACATCAGAAGGATATGGACCGGTTGGAACAGGGTCAGAGGAAGGGCCACAGAAATAATCAGAGGTCTGGAGCACCTTCACTATGAGGAAAGGCTGAGAAATTTGGCATTGTTCGGTCTGGAAAAGAGAAGGCTCCAGGGAGACCTTGTTGTGGACTTGCAGTACTTTAAGGGCTCTTATATGATAAATAGGGTGAAGCTTTTCAACAGGACTTGTAGCAGAAGGCCAACGGGTAACGGTTTTAAACTGAAAGAGGGTAGATTTGTATAAGTTATAAGGAAGAAACTTTTAACTATGAGAGTGGTAAAACACTGGAACAGGTGGCCCAGAATGGTGGCAGAATGTACATCCCTGAGAACATTTCAGATCAGATTGGATAGGGCTCTGAGCTAGTTGGAGGTGTCCATTCTCATTCCATGGGAATTGATGTCCCTAGAAGATCCTCTCCAACAAAGAATATACTACGATTCTGTGTTTTGTTATTTTTCAATATAAAGATTGAATAGTATGTCTGAAACCTGCCTTGAATATGAAAAGTTCAATCTTCTCAGAAAATACCTAGGGGACTGGATTTCCCAGCCCACTTCTGTGTCAGAGATAGCAAGCCTGAGATAATTCACGCACATTTTACAGGCACTTTCCTGAAAGGTAAAATTTGATGGAGAGAGGTTTTCTGTTGTGTATTGCATCTAGCTGAACACTTAGAGGTTGATTAAAATCTTCCCCTTTGAGATGACACTGCATATGAAATTCCCTCTCTACTTCTGCTTTGAAGGTAACTGTTCACACCTGCTTTATTTAAAAATGAAAACTTGTTCTGGGCAATGCTGGAAGGTAAGGGTTTTTTCAAACACCTGAAATGTAACCCATTTGCTTTTAGCCATCAGTTGAATCCTGCTGCTCACTGGGTAGAAGTAATGAACATGGTGATGAACCTTAATGTAGGAACTTAGTATTTTTTTAAAAATACCTATCCCAAGTAGTTTCCTGCTGCCTCCTTTGTTTTCTGAACCCTGTCATGGAGTTCACTATAAGATGTATTCTGTAATAAAGGCTGATTAAAAGTCTTGCTCTCTGCAGGAACAAAGAGAAATAGGTTCTTTTTCTGAGGACCATTTCTGTCCTGACCCATCAGTATTTGATAATTTTCATTCCTGGGAGCTATGCTGCTTTGGAAGAGAGTAGCTGCAAGCTGGTTTGGTCTCTGGAGTATTTTCTCCACCCTTCCCTACAGCAAAAGTGAAAGGGGTCTGTGGTCCTTGCTTGAGCTTCTCAAACTGTGCAGGAAATGATTCCTCTCCCCCTTGTATGCAGTCCTTTGATGAGGGTAGGGGGCTCTTGTTTTCCTAGTACTGTTTTGTTGCTGAGAGATCTTGATAAGGGGGAAGGAGAAGGGAAGCTTCAGAAAGAACAACACCACAATAATAACAACAATAAAAAGGAACAGTAACAGGAATTAAGAAAATCTTCTCAAGCCTCCTAATTTTTCTCTTTTAATATAACAAAATATCTCATGGTAGTTGTTTGCTTCCTGCTTCTTCAGGAAATAACTTGTTTGTATGCTTGTGACTCTTTATACTTATGGCTCTTTGTACATGCCACCGGGTGGTTTCTAGTGTTCTTTATGGTATGCAATCTACCATTTATCATGATCACATTTTCAGTCTTTATTCTTTTGTTTTTACACTGATTCATCAAGATACCTGTACTTCCTGTATGTTCTGTTTCAAGTCTCTTCCAGAAATACCTGCATACTCTTCAATGCATAGGCTAGATTATGTCCCGATGGTACTGAAGTAAAAACTGTGTTGTTTCTACTTCCCACTTGAGCAGAACAGCAGGTGACCTATGGTCATACTGTTTTCCAGTTCTGTACTAGGGAAAAAATACAGTTATTAGCTTTTGGGGTGGGCAGTTTAAAATCAAATGTGTATAATTAAGGTCAATACTGAGTCAGCCTTGAAGGCTGTGATTCAGCCGTGATGCCCTGTGCCTTGCAGAGTGCAGACCAATGCTCCAGCTATCCTTTTCCATGACTGCCAAGCTATGCTCCTGTGGGGGTGAGGGCAGTGCATAGCTATGTGTGATGGCTGAGTCTATATTTGTAAGCTATACAGTGTAAGGAATGTTCCCAGGCGCTGGAACCTGGTAATCTATACTCATAAATTGCTAAAACACTTGGAGTTTCAACCCCTGCCAGACAGAGCTCTCCTAGAAAATTGCCAGGCTCTTACTTGAAATTTAGTGTGGGCCGTGGCCAGCATCCAGCAGGCAGTTTGCACCCAGCCACCCTCTTCTGGAAAGAAGGGAGGGTAATAGTAGGGACCCAGGTTACTCCTTGCCAAAGAATGGCCATTCACATGCTTGATTTACTCAATCACTTTACTCAGTAAATCACTCAATTTACTTAAGTAGCTGCAGCTACGGTCTTTTGACTTTTGCTGATAAACAGACAGGCCCAATACTGGCAGCAAAGTGTCAGGAGACCTGAGGTATCCTCCCGTATCATGTTCCTTGGCAGAAATGCATGCGCCACAGCTCTCTAATTAGTTAGAGAGATTAAGGAAAAGCAGTTTGACTTCCTCATAAAATCCAAAATAAAAATCAGGCAGGGATAGGGAAGTGTCTGTTGCCTTTCAGACACAACAGCCATTGCCACAGGGCCTGGTGGGACACAGGAGACCCCAGGCAGACACAGGGAAGTGCCCTGCAGAGGGTCAGGCCCGTGGTCCCTCTGTGCAGGGTGGTGGTGGGGTGGGACCTGGCCAAGGGGTCACTGTGGTGGCCCATCAAGAGCACAGACAGAGCACAGGCACAGGGGTAAGGCAGGCAGGATCACTGCACTGGAGTTATTCACCCCTGCTGGACATCCAGCAGGGGGAATGGGAATATCAGGGAATTTTAATGATGTCACTGCCATCAGCAGCATTTCCTGTGAGTGTGCTACCTGACTCCCCACATATAGGAAAACCAGCTGTATTTCCTCCACTTTTCCAAGGCTGTTTTGTTGACAGTGATCTCCGATGAGTGTGGTACACAATGAAGTTATAGTCAGTCACCTGATTCAATGAATACTGCTGAAGACCATCTTCCTTTGTCCTCTTCAAAATATGTTTATCAACCAGTTTCCCATGGAGAAATTACTTTCTTTTGGGTTTTCTCTTGCTTGGCAGGGTAGTGAAGATCTATGCATGCATGAGAATTTTCCTCAGTTCCAAATGAAATATGATCACTGGTACGAACCCTTTGCCTTATAGAAGTGCATTGTACAGGTATATTGTACATAAATACAGGATGAATACATAAAAGTACTGAAGAAGTAAATGGCACAGCCCAAATAAATAAAGCCTATCCAAACAAATAGTCTTTGGTTAGGAAGAGCTTTATTTGTGCCCTGTGCATGATGGAGAGTATTCCCAGTGTAATAATGAAAGGAGCAACATCAAGAGTAATGTGGCAGTGAATGGTATGCCTTGTGGTTAGAATTCAATTTACAGTATTTATATTTTTTTTTGAGAGGCATGAAAAAAAGAAACAGAAGGCTCCTTTGGGTAATCTAGTACAACTTGGAAAGTAAGGAGGCTTCTCACTTCTGACCCAAAACAAACAAACAAAAATACCTGCAAAAATAAAGAGGTTTTCTTTGAGATGCCACAGAAAACCAGTCTAACTTTTTGGAAGCTGAGCTATTTAAATCAAACTGCTTTTGGCAGTGTCATAGCTATGTATGACAGTGCCAATAAATGACAGAAAAAACCCACCCTGAGTTAATTTTGGTTTTATAAAGTTTATAAATATGAGTAATGGTTTGAGTTGCAAGGCTCTTGCTGTTGTCAGCTGTTTGTTCCCCAGTACATAAATCTTATTATAATTAGCACTGTATATTTAACACATGAATTTTTATCTCATTACACTTAAACATAAAAGTCTTGGTTTTCTGTAATGTTTTGTTCCTGGAACATATTGTTCTTTCAATGCCTTTATCATAATTAATTGGTTACTTACTGTATAGTGCTTAGAAATGGGGTAAATCATCAATACCTTTTGAGAGAACTTTATTTAAAAACCCTATTTGTTAAAAAACTTTACTTAATATGTTAATAGGCTTTCCCTAGTGGGTGACTGTTTTTCTGTTTTGTCATACTTACCTGAATTTTTCCAGCAATTGAAATACTCAATCTCCTGGAAGTTAGAGAACATAATAAATACACTCTGCTAGAAAAAATAGCCTGAGAATAGATTCAGTCAGGGGAAGGACAGGAATGTAGATCTCCTCCTATATGGATTGAAAGAGGCTATGTTCCAGCTCACTGGTTTATTACAGTCTGATTTTTAAAAAGAGGATTTCTTGGATGTAACCTATTGTTTCGATTCTGCTTTCCTTCCCCTTTTCTTTTTTTCATTCTTCAGGCACTATTGAATGACAAAACTTTTTCTTTCATGTGTGTTTTTGCCAGCCCCAGCACTGAACTCTAGTTTTCAATGGTTGTCTTGCAGATATAACTGGTATAGGGACTACAGAGGGCAATATTTTGGTGGTTTGTTTGTTTGCTTTGTTGTTTTGTTTGTTTTATTGTTTTTTTTTTGTTTGGATTTTTTCCCCCTTGGTTCATTTGCATTGTCCTGAGTTCCCGGTATCAAGCAGTGGCCTCCCTAATGTGGGAAACCCTTCATTGGTAGTATACATGCTGCAGAAACACAGACAAAAATGTCACCCAAGCACTGATTCAGGGTGTACCCACTTACTGATTAGTACTTGTAGTACTGAGAATATTGAGCTTTTGAGGTGATGCAGTGCAGCTAGAGAGTTAACCTATCTGTCCCGTTGGCAATCCAGATACAGTACTCTGTTATCTGGGCATCAAAATACGATAGTCAAGGACAGGGGCAAGTAGAAAGATCACTAATGGTGCTCTGTTACAAAAAGCAATATGTTTTGTTTTATTTAATTTTTTTTTTAAATAAACATGTTTTTATTTGTTTGTTGACTGTTACATCCTAAGTAGGACTGAAGGCTTTTGAAAAATAAGGTAAATATATTAGACTACTTTTCAAGAGGGAATTTATTAATAAATTGCTAAAAGCTTTTAGGGAGAAACTGTACTAAGCTACTAATGACTTTTCAGAACTCTCCTTTGACGTTTTGCTTGTTAATATTTTTCCCTCTCTCTTTCTTTCCTCTTCACAGTGCAGCAGTTCATTGGAGAACGCCCTTTGATATTATGTCTTTACCCTATTTGAGAGACCATCTCACAAATAGTCTGTGGAGAAGCGCTGCTAGAGGTGGCCACTCAACAGTCCCTCTTGCTGTGTTTTGAACATTGCAATATGCAGGCTGGTGTCCCAGTTTAGGTGCTCCATACAGATGGAAGGGGAACTGTAAAGTTGAGATTTTTTGTCTTACCAATAACCAGTCTAAATAGGAGAGCAAAGAGTAGTGCTCTATGGACTAGTGCACTTACCCTTGAGCAGAAGAAGAACGATGGTGGAAGAGAGCATTTTATCTCAGAGTGTAGATTTGGAGCTATTTATAACTACTTCAGGAGTGGATAAGCAACAGAGCATGATAAGACCCTAAAAAACTCTACTCCAGGTGCTGTGATAATAAAATCACAAACAGGATATGTGGCAAATACAGGGAAAAAACCTCTCCAAATCAACAAACCACAAACTGGAGACAAGAGGGTTCAGAGGTAACTGTTCCTGCCAGAAGAGATAGCAGCACACAGGACACACATATATAGCAGGTTTTATGGACTAGAAAGGCTTTGAAGGAAACACTAAAAAAAAAAAAAATGGGGAGAAAGAAATAGAGAAAAGACCTTGTTTGATTCTTAAGTCTCCTAGGCAGTAACCACATCCTCTCTCCCAGCTGCTTTTCTTTAACTGCCCAGCCAGTGCAGCTCATATGGGCAGAACTCACATTGAGAGTGAGAACCTGTCACTTGGCCATGATGAGGAAACACTTCGTCCTGACCTTTCTCTTTGTGTGTTTTCATAATTTATGACTGCAAAGTTTGTTCAGCTGTTAGGCTGGGGTCAATGTACCACCTCCTAGTTCAGTTATGTATTAAATCTGGCAGACCAAGGAAAGACTTGATGTATGCAAGAAACCAGGACAGCCAGCATTGCCTTCCCCATCCACCCACAGAAGTGTTTTGGGGCATAAGAAAAAGAGTCTTTAGAGCTGAGTTGTGTGCTGGCCTTGACAGGGGCAGTGAGGGCCTACAAAAAGCTTCCTAACTGTCAAAATTATTAGAGGCAATATGCCAGAACATACCCTCTGCTTCCTTTGAAGTGTCTGGTAGTAGAAAGGACTACAATCAGACCACAGGTGCAGATGTTGTGAGTGATGGCAAATACTTTGAAGATGAGGGTGTGCCCCTAGGAAGGGAAGGTCTGCTGGCTGCAGTGTCCTGTGAGCAGCCTTTGCTCACCTGCAAGCCTAGCATCCTCCCTGGGAGAAGCGCTGCTACTGCTGGGGTTTGTATTTTGGGGACTGTCAGAGGTTTTCTCCCGGGTATTTGAGAGAGGCAGCAGCTGTAGATCTTGCGCCAACAAATCCTACCGGGACAGGACCCTGCTTCCCTGGATTGAAGCTAGGGATGGCTCTAATCAGTAGAAGAAGCCAGTGCTATTTTGTCACCTTGAATGGGTCTTCAGCAAGTAGTGTTATTTTGCAGCTGAATTGGCTAAAATTCTTCCTTCGTTTGCTCTGCTGAGGACTGAGTTGACCACCCTACTACAGCTAACCTTTTAAGGGAGTTGCACAAATGCTTTGTAATGCAATCAGACAATTTGTCTGAAAGGTGACAAAATTATGTGCTATATTTTTTCACAGAAATGTATGAGAACGTCGCACCTTAAAGCATCTTTTAGGGAAAAAATATAACCCCCCTTGTTGTTTCTGCTTAGCTTATTTTACTTTCTTACAAATATTTCTCTTTACCTCTTTGTAATTTTCCCTTTCCCCTTCTTTATTATAATATTTGATCCGATTATCTTCTTAATTAATGGTTTTAAAACACAAATAAGTA
This sequence comes from Donacobius atricapilla, assembly GCA_013397315.1. NCBI lineage: Eukaryota > Metazoa > Chordata > Aves > Passeriformes > Mimidae > Donacobius > Donacobius atricapilla. The sequence continues at coordinate 215,899 of WBMY01015147.1, forward strand.
AAAGATATTTTCAGAATTGACAAGAAATGGACAAGATTGAGATAAAATTATCCAGGAACCATATGAAAAAAAGCTAGGTATATTCCAAGGTTGCTCCCCTGCACGTCAGTTTTTAAGTGTTAGTTTCAGGATCTGCTGTGTACATAGATTGCCTGCATTTCTGGGGATGGGAGGACTGCTATTGTTCAAAGGGAATCTATTGGGTAATATATGTGGAAAACCCACCACAAAACATCTTTTTCCCTACCAAGATGAGAAGGAGGGGCTTACTGCAAATATCATAGGAGCAGCCTGCTGCTTGTGTGAGACAAAAGAGAACCAGCTGGGATGCTGGATCTTGGAGGGTGCAAGTAGCAGATCTAATTGATGTGGCATTGCAAAAAGCCAAATGCTGGCATGAACAATGGCTTGTGCCTTGGTTGATGTCAGAGAGCTTCATCAGTGTTAGCGCTAGTGGGAAATATGTAGCTAATTTCTATTGTCAGGATAAAATCAAAGCCTACAGAAGTCTGGGCTTGGAATCCAGAGAAAATGCTATTATTTTTTAGGGGAGTGGGGTGCAACTGACAGTGTAAAAGCTTAGCTGTGTCCTCACAGGTTATCCAAGCATCTGATAGAACAGTGGCTGTCATACCCTCTGTACAGGGTAACCTTTGTCTCAGATGTGCTTTTGTTAAACAGTAATTGTGGATGAAACAAAAACAAACCTCTGCATTCTCCTCTCTCTATATCTTGGTTCTGTTACATGCCTGAACAGGTAAAACAGTGCTTAGCGAGCTGGCTGTGCTTTGATTTTGTTGCACTTATCCGGGATCTGAGAAAACACCTAACAGTTTTGAATGCAAGGGTCAGTTGCATATTTCTGGGAATACTGCTTTCCAAGTGGGTCAAGCAAAAATGTCTACAATGGAGCAAATCCTTCCCAGATAAATTTGTGACTGGAATTTAGTCACTGCAATTTATGGTTTTGAATAAAGTGTGTGGGATACTAGTAAAATACTAGTTAAAAAAATCAAAATGTTATCAAGCTTTGCAAATTAATAACATCCTGAAAACTGTGGCTTCTCACTGATTCACTTTTTTTTTTTTAATGTAACAAGTCCCTCTTTGATACTTGTAATAAAACCCACAAAGCCCCAATAACATTTAGCCCTGCTGAATAATCTGCCCACATAAGATGGGAAATTTTTTTGTGGTTTTTCAATAGATTCTCAGCCTGTTTTGTTTAAACACCTCTGCAAGGCTTTCTTTTAAGTCTGAAGATTTTTCATGAGCTTGCAGGTGGTTTAGAAAAGACAATGCTCTGCTTTTAATTTTCTTTTTCTCTTCTAAGATAAAAAAGACTCTAGGATATTTTTAAACTAATTTTCTTGTAACTAAGAGGTTTGTAAGAGCATCAAAAGCAAGCAGAAGCAGAGCAGGACAATCCCCTCCTTTGCCGGGCTGGTGATGCTGTGCCTGATGCCCCTCCAGGACAGGGTTGGCCCTCCTGGCTGCCAGGGCACTGCTGGCTCATGTTCAGCTTGCCATCGACCAGGANTCATTCCCCCAGTCTGTCCATACAACCAGGGTTGCACCATCCCAGGTGCGCAACCTGGCTCTTGTTTTTGTCAAACTTCACATGATTGTTGATTGCCCAGCCCACAGATTAGTTGAGATCTCTCCGCAGGGCCTCTCAGTCCTCAAGTATCATTGTCAGACTTCTTGTGCTGTTGAATGTTGTGTCCAAGTCATTTATGAAGATGTTGAAGAGCACAGGGCTGAGGATGGAGCCCTGTGGAACCCCACCAGTGACAGGTCGCCAGTCTGATGTCACCCCATTCACTGTAGCCCTTTGTGCCTGACCCACGAGCCAGCTGCTCNACCCCTGAGCCAGCTGCTCACCCATCACAGGATGTGTTAATCGAGCTATGGGCAGGACATTTGCTCCAGAAGGATCCTGAGAGAGACAGCGTTGAAATTTTTACTGAAATCCAAAAATATTATATCAACTGGCTTCCCATGATCAACTATGTGGGTTATGATGCCATAAAAGCAAATTGAGTTGTCAAGCAGGACTTCCCTCTCATGAAGCCATGCTGGTTGTGACTGATGACTGCATTGTCTTTCAGGTGTTTTTCAGTAACTACCAGAATTATTTGCTCTATAATTTTTACAAGCCACTGAAGTGAGGCTGCTTTCCTTATGTTGAAGCTTTTCTGACAGTTTCACTCCTGTCACCAGAGATTTTTAGACTGGTCTTTTTTCTGTTCACTGTGGCCAAGAGAGTCACTCATGACACCTTCTCTATTAACAAACAGCAAATCAAGGAGGGCTGCTTTCCTGGTTGGCTCCCTTAGCAACATGAAGTTACCATGTGTTTTGGAAATGTTACCATGTGTTTTAGAAATCATCTAGACTTGTTTGTACTAGGTGTGTGGCGCTCTGACTTGATGTATGACAAGTTGAAGTCCCTTATAAGATCAAGGGCGATTGATTTAGAGGCAACCTTTAGTTCTGTAAAGAGTAATTCATTGGTATTGTTGTCTTGGCTAGGTGGCCTATAGTAAATTCCCAGTCTACGGTCCTGCTTGATATCTGTGGCTATGCACTCACATTTTTGTGAAACCTGGAGATTTGACTCACTTTCAGTAACACTTAAGATATACTTCTCAGCACAAAAAAATATTATTTATACGTTTTTATCCCATAGGAAAAGTCCTGGCAAAAGTACACAAACTTTGATCAATCTGGGAATTGCTGTGTGCTCTTGGAAGGGGCTATATAAAAATAATGTTTCTAGAGGGGTCAGAGTTTCTGTTGGTTTGCTTTTTTTTTTTTTTTTCTTTTAGTTTTCTGTTGGACTGAATCAGTTTCATTTGTGAAACAGTGGTGCCAGGTGTGTATCGGTTTGGCATGAATGGTAAAAACCCAATTAGTGATCTGTTTTGAAACTGACAGCCAGGTTGGCCAATTGGATACAAGTGTACACCCCAGTGACACAGGGGTTAAATACAGGGGGAATCTTGGGAAAAATCCCGTTTTTTGCTGCGGGTTTGCCATGAGGTAACATTGAGGGGGGTCAGGAGCAGAGTCCGGCTTAGGACCCACCACCCCCGGGGCCAGGCTGGGGCGGCCGTGCCGGGGCTGGCCCTGGCTGGAGCCGAGCCGGGCCCCCGAGCCCGGCAGATGCCGGCAGAGAAAGGGGAGCCACGGCTGCTGACATCCAGCCCATCCTACGGCCTGCCCCACGCNCAGATTCAAGCAAAGGTGTCCAATTTTACTGAGTAGATATTGAATTAGAAACTGTAATCTCTGATTTTATTGAGTGGATATTGAATAGAAACTGTAACCTAGTGATCCTATGGGATGTTTGAAACCTCGTCACCAGCAAAGAATGAGAAATCCTTTGTTGTGGAGCTGTGCATCTTCAAAAGGCAAAACCCCATGTGTAAGTCTACGGCCCATATGTAGGCATGGGAAAGGCTATGTGTTTGGGAAGCTCACAAATGCAACAGACCTTGTCGGGTGGGCTGCTTTTGTGGGAGCTGGAAGCCACATACAGACTGTGTTTCTTGTGGAAAGTTACCAGAACAAAATCAGGAGGGACTTGTCTCTCTCAAAGACTGGATGAAAGACTATTTTATAAGTGGTACTGACTTAGAGTTCTGATTTTCTGTCTCTTTGCATTGTTTTATGGAAAAGTAAACTGTAGGTAGTGGGGAGGGGAGTGCTTTCAAAAAGATTTCATGGGGTTTTTTTGTTTGCCCTTTAGCGTGTGTTGATAAATCTGTTTCTATCTTTAAGTTGAGCCTGTTTTGCCTTTCTTTTAATCCTATTCTATAGTAGAAAATAGACCACTACACTACATTTTACAAAACAAATTTGGTGAATGTAAAACCTCTACACCAGGAAGAAGAATTATCCCTATAACCTGCATCCCAGGTCTTTAACCCTCTTGAAAACTACAACACTGAGCAGTATCGGAGCAGTAAGGGCCTGCTATGCCTCAACTCTTGTAAGTCCTCAGATGCCTTCCCTGGAGCTTCACGCCTATGGCAAATTAAAGTGAACAGTTCCTACAGCAGACTGCAGTCTTCAAAGCATGATAGTGTAAGGATGTGACTCAGATGTTTCCCATGACCTCTACCATCTCTCCCCAACACTTAGAAGGGGACCAGATTTCAGAGTGACATCACTTTGGCACCTCCCGCGTGAAGGAGTAGGGGAAGAGAGGTTAGGAGACTTCTGTGCTCACTGATCTGTGCAAGTATCCTGTCCTGCTTGGCTGGTCTCCCTATTGTACCCTCCTCTGCAGTTTTATTTAAATTCTAGTCCTTCTTTAGCAAGAAAGTGCCATCCAGCTGGAGCAGATCACCTCTATGGATATACACCGCTTGCCCAGCACTGAGATCAACTCGTGCATTCTGCTACATGATTTTGGTCTGTTACAAGGTGAGGGCTGCTCTGGCCCCTTTGCTGATATTTCCACGCCACAGCCTTGCAGAGCTGTGAGCCAGTAACTTTAAAAGAAACAGCAGGGAGATGTTGCAGGGTTAAACAAAATCAATACCACATGCTACATAAAGACAAAGTGGCATCTGCAGAACCTGGCTGAGTTCAAGCCGTGTATCCACATTTCTGTAAACACTGGGCTCAGTCAAGTGGGTTTTTCTCTGCTGAACTGTACTTATATATAGTGCTTCTCCCCGTATCCCTCACTCCCAAGTGCCTTCAGAAGGACTGGAGTGTTGGCACCTTGCTCCAGGATTGTATTGTCTGTGCTAGCAATGGCAGATGCTCATCACCAACTCCCTCCCTTGACTCAATATGACTCCAGACACATAAAAGAGAAGATGTGTGTAAAAGAAAGAAGCTGCATTAAGAAATGAACACATCTTTTTCAAGGTTTAGATAAATGTTAGAGATGAAGCACTTGTCCTTTTTATAAATTAGCTGAAAAAGTATTTTCTGCTAAGGTTCTGATTGCAGCCTTTTGCTTCATAGTCTGTAGGACTCTGAAATGTTAGCTGGGATTTTGCCATGGTCATGACATGTAACTTGTTCTTATTAATTCAGTGTTCAAGGACAAGAAAGTAGTATTTATTGGATTCACAGATCACTGGAAGAAAAAGGTACTTTGCTCTGAAAATTGAAAGGAGTCTTGGTCTTCTGGGAGCTGCCTTTAGGGTGTTATATATTTGCAGATGTACATGTAAAGCTAGGAGGAATTTCCCTTCTCTGTAGTTAGTAGGATAGTAAGCTCTTCAATGACCTGTATTAACAAACCCTCAAAGGTGTTTGTTACAAAAAAAAAAAAAAAAGAAAAAAAAAGAAAAAAAAGGAAAGAAAAGAATCCATTGATCAGCATCTTCAAAGACAAGAAATTCAAAGATTATGACTGACTCTGTTCTTGAATGAATCATTTGCTGAAAGTTTGAAGTCTAATGCAATTCCATCTACCATATTGTAATACTTAATTCCAGGGACTAACTTACTACCTTTAATCAGACAGAGTCAAATCTTGCTCTTTCAAGAAGTGCATTTATTTTGCTGGATCCTTGGTTTGTGCACATCAAAGGACACCTGTAGCGGAGGGGAAGGCACCTAGTTTGCTTTTTTTGCCTTCAGAAGAAGACAGTAAAAGTTGAGCAAATCTAAATCATGAAGTGTGCCTGGCATTTCTGAGGGCTGAGCACCAAGTGTTTTTTCTTTATGGGTGCATTCTACCACTGTAATACTTTTTCATTACTTATTATGCATTGCAGTATTAGTAAATATGTGGTTAATACCGTCCAAGTCTTCCAGCTGTAAATCCTGTCACAGTTTGTCATAGACTTTTTCTTAAAGAGTTTGGCTGATTCCCCCTCCTTATACTTAAAGGAAAAAGGTTAAGCACAATACAGTCCTGGAGAAAGTCAGAAGTTAAGTTACATCCATATGTCTTTCACAGCACCTGAACTTTTTATTTTTTTTTTTTCAGGCTGTATGGAGGCTTTCTGCAGACCCATTTAAATGCTCACACCAGAGGTTATACCTACTAAGAAAGCACTGAGTGCAAAAGGAAGCCAAGTTTTGTAGAGTAGGGAGAGAAAAACTTACCCCATGTTAAAGTTAATACTTCAAAAGGCTGAAACTCTATCCAAATGAAGAAAATGAAAAGGATCATAAGCCCTGGCAGGTTGAGCATATAAATACAGTTATCTGTCCAAAAAGGAGTTTGAAAAACAGTTAACAGATGTAACAAATCTTTCTTCAAATGCATCAAGAACAGGAGCCTTGCAAGAGAGTTTGTAGGGCCAAATAGATGATACAGATATCAAAGGAGGACTTAGGTAAGATAGAAGTGTTGCAGAACAAGTACATAAAGCCTTCAGAGTAGAAGAAGCCAGGGAGATTCAGAGCTTTTCTTTGTGGGAGGCCCACCAGATGACAATCCCAAAATCAAAATTATGGAGCAGTAAATGAATGGTAACACAGTACTAGAAACAGACGGCATTGACTGAAGAGTTTGGGAGGTATTCAGAGGTGAAACATCTCAATGATTAACACTTGCTTTGCACTGCTTTCATATCTGGTAAATGTGACACACAGACTAACATTTCCAGCATTTCAGCTGAGGTCCCAGGAAGGTAGAGGCATGTAAAAATAATGTGCATGATAGAAAAACTGGTAGAAATGGTAGGAAAAAAAATGGATAGAGTGAACACAGACAAATATGATGTGTTTACGAAGAGTTAATACTAACTTGTGCAAAGGGAAGTCCTACCTCAATGAGGTATGTGCTCTTTGAAGTGATTTGCCAAAACATGTTAGCTATGAGAGACCTTTTGATACAAACTACCTGGATTTCTGAGAGACTTTTGGCAAAATTCCTTCAGCAAGGTCTTTGAAGTGCACTAGATAAACAGTCTAGATGTACAAGGAAAAGCACAGATAAAAAATAAGCTGAAAGGTCGTAACCGCACTGGGGAGGCAGAGAATGGTGAGCTTTCCTGCTGGGACAGGGAGAGTAATGGAACTCCATGAAGAGTTTGTGCTAGGATCTGGGATGTCCATGTTCCACGGTACTCATGATCATCTTGAATAAAATAATGATAACCAGTGGGAGGAGGATGTTCTGCTACATAAAATTCTGATCTAAGATAGTACCGATACTTTTGTGTTAAGGTAGGCTCTTCTCCATTGCCTGTCAAGCGGGTTGTAGCTGCTGACATAAGTACCTAATTAGAGGTCTAAAAGACAGATGTTATGAACTTCCACTAAGCTTCTCAATATAAGCTTTTGAATGTTCGGTGCTTTAGAGGTGAACAGTGGTCATTCATGAGTCTTAAAAAGGCTTTGTGACTCTCTGTAAATGTTTTCCTAGAATGAGCAGTGCAACTGTCCCTTCATCTGTGGATACTAGCAGATGTATCTAAGGAGACGCTCTCTCTACAGGTTTCTAACACAGTGCATATCATACCATTTTGTCAGCAGTCAGGTGGGATAATTTTAGGCTACTCTATGTGACATGTACAGGTTCATAGTTTTACAGTAATTGATAATGAAGAATTTTATGAAGCTCTGAACTGTGTTCCTTTAATCCTGAAGATGGACGCATGAGAACGTGTTACCAATCACAGTGCTTTCCAGTGGAGACTTTGGTAGCTAAAGTTCTGGTTTTGTGTCAAGGAATCTGCTTGACTCATTTCATGTGTCTGCAGTGCCAATTTGTCTTGCTCTTTGTTTGTTTCATTTTTTTGTTCTACTCTTAGTCTTTGCTGGTGGGATATTTGTTCCCCAGATCCTTCCATCATGCAGCAAAAAATGCTCTATTGGACTGTGAGGTAATTTCTTGTAATTTTGGACAGACAGCTGTGGATTGAGATTACAGACACTGCACAGCACCCCAAGGAGACCTGGGCAAGCAGAAGTGCCCTAGCAGGTCCAAGACAAGAGCAGCAGTGACTAAAGTCAGTCCATACTGTTCATCTTGCAATGCCCAAGCCTTCAGTGAGTGCTTTATATTTCTTCAGGATGTTTCGCTCCAGAGGTGAGGTTAATTTTGTATATGCCCTCTTATCTTTACAAGCTTTTCATGGTTGCATTATCCAAATACAGTTTTGGTGCTTTTTGGTGACATTATTGGTCCTTACAATATTTTGATGAGAGGTTCATTATTATGCTTAATTTTCAAACGAAGATGAATCTGCTATGAACTTAGACAGAATATGCAAGGGATGACACTGTAACAATTTTTTGGTTGTTGTTTTCTGACTTAATGTTAGTGGATATAAGCATGGAAAATCATGAAGCTGAATACCATTAGGAATTGTAAATTGAGTTATGAAGGACCTGATGACTGTAGGATACTCTAATGCAAAACAAAGGTATCAGTGTAATTGAAACTGTAAACTCCACTGTTGATTTTGTTTGTGTGTAGATATTAAATCACACACAGTTACATAACAGTAGCAGCATTATTTACAAAACTGTAGCCGCATTTGGAACAGATGTTGTATTTGAAGTAAACTGTTTAACAGAACGAACTGTCCCTCAAGGCCACAAGTATTAATATTGTAATGTTCTCGTTGGATAAGCTATTGCTTATAGATGACACACAACCACTACAACAGATCCACTCTGTCTTTCTGTCAGTAGCACACAGAATGAAGAAGCTGACTAACAGTCATACATTTTCCTACAGAAGCTTTCCTTCTATAAAAACCAGTCTACATCTTCATAAAACTCTGAGATATTTGCAGTGGAATATAGTTAGCAGGCTTCTTCAAACTTTAGGTTCAGTTCATATTTCTGCCAGGGACTATTTCACAAGACCATAGCTGACTTTTGAAAAATTCCTCCTTCTAGTCTAATTTAGGACCACTGAAACAAAATGGAGCTTCTGATGTCAGACTGTTGAACGTTTAAATCAGTACTGTCCACTTTTGGACATCTCACCTGTAGTGTCTGTGCATGACTTCTTCATTTGAAAAACTAATTGCAATGTTTACCTTCCTCTACTTCAGATTTTTGTCTGTCTGTCCATCTGCCTCTGTCTCTGTCTGTCTCTCCCTCCTTTCCCCCTCCTGCAGAGTTCAGGAGATCTTAAAAGACCTGTAAAAGTCTAAGTCCTCTCAAAGTTCTCTCTTCTTCCACTGAGATTCTGTAAAACTGAATATCTAATACCTGTGAGGATCTAGCTGAACCTTGCAGGGCTAGGGACAACCTTTACAGTGTTATGTGTCACAAAGGCTCTTCAGTGGCACTGCAAAACTGTTGCATGGATCTTTAAAAATAATTTCAACAGTCGAGGAGTAGTTCTTTTGATTCTCTTCCCAAGTGGTTGCTACTTGCTACTATACAAATGACTGACACTGATCTTTGATACTCACTTTATATTCATTTCACTACTAGAGGAACAATAACTCATCTATGAGGGAAATAAATATTGTGATACTTAAGTGATGATACTTAAGGAGAGATGTCTTCTGATTCACCTTTCCAAGAATTCTTAACAGGTTTGATAGGAAGAACTTAAATTACTTTGAGGCATGATGTGACAATGACTAAGCAGCAGCCTCAGGAAATCATGGAGAAGAATGATTTGGTTGTGATAAAATTATAGTAACTGCTTGGCAGAGAGAATTGTTTGTACCAGTGGTAAAAGTGCAAATCTGAAGAAAGGAGGAAGGCAAAAAGTCATGAAACAAATGACAATAAATTATCAGTCCTCCAAAACAGTTTTTACCAATGGACAAAGCTTTGCAGTATAGTTGGTATTTATTTTACATTCAGCCTTTCTGCTATGACATTTCTGTTTATTTCACCTGGGATTTCAAATGTAGATTTTTCCTGTGTTTGGTCAGACCAATATGAGAGCATATGCATAGAAGAGGTGGAAAGGTCACCTTAATTGACATCCTGATAAAGACCTCCAGCAGCTTAATTGGAAAAATATTATGCAACATACTGTGTTTTGTATTTTTGACTTGCATTAGTGAGATCAGAGGATATTTACTTTGTTTACAACTCAGATTTGTCTGCCTCTGTAACAGTTCTGAATAGACATTTGCAAACATATTTTCTCCTTTGTGGCTATGTGGTTGTTAAATTAACCAAATTTTTAATTTTAATCAAAAGTTTTCAAACCAGATGGCCTTAGATGAGGTGTTTAAATGTAATGGACTAGTCTGCAGGTGTCTCTGATGCTTTTAAGGTGGAGAAGCCTGAGAAGGTATCCTAAGACAATTTAAAACGTTACTGCTCTGGGCTGCTTTCCACACCTTCTCAAGTACTGTTCACCACCTCCTCTGCAGTGGCATCAGATAAAATGTGCAGCTGCTTTGAGCTTCAAGAGTACTGTAACTGCACAACCCACCTCGATCAACAGCTGAAACGAATATGCTGCAAACTGGAGTGCATAAAAATATGGGCAAAAATCCTGATTTTTCTACTCTTCCTATGGGAATAGTAGCAAAATATTAGTGTAGTGTATCAGTGCAGTTAAATGTAGAGATTTACTTTGCACAATCCTCTTCTACTGCCAGTTCCCCTCCATCCACCCAGGTAATTTTAATATAGAAAATGAAGTGGCTAATGGAGCACTTGAGAGAGGGTTTCCCTATTGACAGAACTGCAACTGCAACAGAACTAATTCAATGAGATGTTTGGTGGAGGAGGCCAGCCTGCAAATGTGTGCTGCTGTTTATGGTGATTCCAGCTGCTGGAAAGGGCCTGTGGAGCCTCCAGAGTGTGCAGCGCCAGACCAGCATGTCCCCAGGGGTACTGGTCCTTTTGCCTGTGTGTCCCTGGGCTTGTGGTGTGGCCTGATATACTGCTTCTCTCTCTGACCAGAGACTAAGGACTTCATGTAGCCGGCACGAGACCAGGGGGAGACAGGGCCATCATTATATCTGTTTATGTTCTGACAGAATAAATGAATTCAAACCTGTGTAGGATGGTGATGTCAGGGAAGGTATCTTTCACAAGCCATGTAGAGTGTGGAGGTGTTACCCATGTTAATACGGTTCTGCTTGAGCTGCTGGATGTACCGTAGATATCAATGTTCAGAAAATTATAACAAGAAACATCTTATTGGCCAGTTAATAAGTTCCTGTCCTGTATGGCTTCTGCCTCTAGAAAGCACTACAGAAATGAGAGTGTTTAAAAGGAACACTATATGGTACATAATGTGGTAGATGTTAAAATGATGATGGGGGGAGAAAAGGCTATTTTATGATAGCTTGTCCTTTGTGTATTCCTTTGTATTTGATTTTCATTAATTGGGAAATTTCATATAATAAAAAAGCCCTGTGAAAATTCAGAAAATAAAAAACAATATAAAGACTTGTGCTCTTGCCAAATCTCTGCACACTGCTCTTTGGTAATGACGTTATTTTCCAAACACCTAGCTGAGCTGTACCTGTTTTCTTTTCTGAGAAAAAAAATGTTGATGAAACAAGTACTATTATAAAAAATGTTTGTTTCTTGAAAGTACGTTACTGATCAAATCTGATTGAGGCATAGGAAAGGGTAACCTGAGTTCTATCCTCCTAACCATAAAGAACTTCCAGGAAAAGATACCAGGTCCAATTTATTGACAGAGAGCCCCAGGCTGTAGTTTCAGCTATAGGTTAGGATTACACTGAGGCAGTTGTTGCTGGCCTCACATCTGTGTTTGAAAACCAGTATAGCACCAGAACAGATGAGGTCAAACATGTATGCTAGCTATATCCAACCCATTCAAATTCCTCATTCTTTTGTCTGTGAATTTGAGTGAAGGTTCCTCTGGAAATACTTGTTTCTTGCTCCCTGGCTAAGTTCCCCATCAAATAAATAGTGACGTCTTGGAAGTGTAAGAAAGTGAAATTTTCATCTGCCTTTGCCAAATTTGATAATTTAACACAGTTGACTCCATTGTGCTCTTGAACAAAAAAGTTATGAATCTAAACAGCAATGCTAGGAGTCTTTTTTTCAACTACTATAGTTTTGCCATGAATTTAATGACTTATTTTAATAAGACCTGTGAATAAATGACTATTACATTCAATGCAAATGACTCAATCAGAGAGCAACATTTTCTCTGTTAGTGTTTCATCAGATTCTTAATGAGGTGTGTGTTTAAATGATGATTTTCTGTAACACCCTCCTGAAGAAGGCAAAGAAACACTGAATTTCAGTTCAGTGATTAACCATGGCAGGTTACATCAAAAAATGATACCCTGCCAAACAGTGACTCAGGATTTGCATGAGTTTGCGGCTTGCATGACAGTCAGAACCTGATTGTAGGAAATTTGATAGCTGAAATCTGAGAAGGGGAGTGTGAAGCTGGTTTGTTAACATAAACCTGTCTAATGGCTATCTGCTCTCCCTTCTCCTGTGCCCTCCTGCATGTACACGCACATACATAACACGTGACAGTATGATCAAATAGCAGTTTGTGGACTACCTTGCCGTGCCATGCCAGTCGCCACGTTCCTGCCCTGTTGCCTTACAGACTTACTGAAAGTCTTTCCAGCCCTGTTAGCGAACAGGTGGAATTAAGAACACATTTCTGGCTCATCTATGCTCTCTGGAGTTCAGTGTGCCCAGCCTGGGCAAAACTCTCAGATGCCTAAGGGGGAAGTGGAAGGAACTCTCTATGGAGCCAAAGTGCTTCAAGGAGCAGCGGTGGTTGAAGGTCACATATTCTTTGCGGTATGGAGGACGTTTGATATTCTGTGGTGGGGTTGACCCTGAAAGGCTGAACTCTTCTGCTGAAACCTGGCACATCTGACTTTCTTTTGGGTTTACATGACATCACCATATGAATTTTGTCAAAACCATTGCTGAGGACAAAGTCAGAAACTGGAATCATAGTAGATAGGACTTCAGTGTTGAACTATTTAAGTTATGCCCAAAGATTTGTAAACTTGGATTGCCCACTTTAACTCTCTCTAAGGCTGATTTTAGCATGAGTGAGTGATCTTAATTCAGCATATAGTTCCTCTGGGTGACAGGTTGTTTCAGAAAGCTTCCTGGACATGGTTTTACAGGTTATTTCTGGTGCCAAGGTTCATCCCTATCAAGGTGTTTATGGGAATCATAGCAGGCTGGCTGCACAAAACAATGAAATGAAAACCTCAGTACATTCTGTTGCTTGATCTATGTCTTGTATTAAAGAATTAAGGGTGCAAAAGGACCATGGCAGGACCATGGCTTTGAGTTTGAGGATGTCTGTCTGCTGCTCAGTAGCCTGTATCTGAGTGGGCATGTTTGTTGTGCTGGATTCCTTAATAAACAGGTGCCTATTTTTGTGTCTGTAGCGATGCTCCAGCCCAGTTTTAGGGAATCCAGGTCCTTAATGCTAAAATACTGACAGTAGTAACAGGCCAGGGTTCTCTGGAGCCCCTCAGTAATATGTTGGAAGTTAAAATTTTCAATAAGAGACATTCACCCATCTCCACAAGATGACATGAAGTTCACAGACTCTCTTTTATGGAAGGGCTAAATATGCTTTTATGTCATACCATAGACACATATTTGGAGAAGAAAAGAGAAGCCTTTTAAATGCTCAGTTTTTCTAGCTGAAAACTATAAAAAAAAAATAGACATGAAAACTGAAAACTAGAAATTTGAGCCATTATGTCTTGGGCCTTTGCTATGCTGAGGTAAAGTGTCATTTTTCATTTAATTCGTTGGTATCTTAATGTAACAAAAGACATGTTACACTTTTGGCCGGCCTGTTACCATACAGAGAGCAGGGATGTATTACCTTCCTAGCTGGCAATCTGGAGGTTTCAGAGGGAGCAGGTTTCCTGATTCACTCTTAGGGATTTAAACATGTTACATCTTCAAAGCTTAACAGTAAGTGTTCATAACACGACAATTTAGTGCATTTGAGATTTACTCTGAGTTGTGTAACAGGTAAAATTAAAGTTCAGGGCTTATCTAGAGGTTTGGCTCAGAAAGAGATCCATTATAAAAGCTTGTTTACATAATTGAGGCTTCCAGATCTAACTTCCCAAGTAAATACAGTGTGATCAGAAAGCTCTCTAGCTCAGGAATGGCTGCTTTCCAATCCCACTCCACAGTCTGGAGGGCCAGTAGTCTGTCCTTCAGCTCTGACTTAGTGCACTGGGGGCATCAGAGGTCAAAAAAAGAAAAGGCTGGTTGTGAGAGAGCTGGATTTTGGCGGGTGGACATGGGAGGCTGGGATTTCATCCCCTCAATGCAGTCATCCTGTGCTATCTGACATGCTAATGAGCCTTGTCTGGGGGCCTCCCAGTTGCTCCCAGAAGGGCACAGAGGTCTTGCACCATCTGTCAGCCTAGTCAGACATCTCAGAGAGCTCCCAAAGCCTAAAAAATTATTAGGGAACTATGTTTTAGTAACAAGACCCGGAGTACGTAAGGTGCCTTCTGGAGTTTGAAAGTCTAACATGTCTGTGTTTACATAGAACCACAAAAATTTAGCGGCTTATGCACTTGAACTTAGATAATGTCTGTACTGTATTTTTATGCAAAAATGCCAACTTGCTGCACATCCACATGCTCGCATATCCCTTTAAGGGTAGCACATAATGAATGCTTGTCACAGGTGCAGTAATTTCTGACACTTAAAGCAAATTTGCAATGATCAAATATATCCAAACCCAGCAAAATACTTTCACTATATAACAGTTCTAATCAAATACTTCATGTCTTTCAATTACAAATGAACACAGCATTTTACCTACACTACTGGGAAAATGGTGACCTTTGAAACCTAGCTATTCTTTTTTATTTCTCTTGCTCTCTCTCTCTTCTTCTGTGAAAATGCAATTTTGCAAAGTGTGTTTCTTATGAGTATAAAAACCATTTTATCTTTTTGAGGTCAACAGAATGAAGGTACTCTTTTGCAGAGTTCCTGTATCCTGATGGTGGGAATGGAGTTATGGAAGACCCATGATTACCTACAAAATCTCTTTCGTTCTCCTCAGACCAGTTGCATCAAATCTCAATGTCACAAAATGCAACACATTATTTTGGGGGAAAAATGGTGGCAGAAAACAGCTGGCATTAGTGATTTCTGCTGTAAGTTAACAAATACACAAAGTCCTGTGAAACTTCATGAGGATACACGGAAGATTATTAAGTTAAAATGAGTAGTAATAAAAAAATCTGCAAGGTACCTTGCCCAGTGATTAATTAGTATCCAGATAGTGTGCATGAACAATGAATGACTAGCTTAGAAGCAGATCTGAGAAACCTTCTCCATGAGATCTTACGTGTGTTTTACTTCTGCTGTCTGCATCACTCCTCACCAATGCTTTTCTTCTTACCTTTTAATACTGACAAAAGAAAAGCTGACAGAATGACAATGCCATAAATGCAGCATGATGCACACAGTTATTTTCCTCCCATTACATGATATATCTGACCAGGATAGTAAATCCCACCTGCCTTTAGACGGTATCTCACCAGACCCCATTGCCAGGAGTTACCCAATGCAGTAGTTATGCTGTGCTCGTGATGTGGCTGGTATGTGCTTACAGGAGAAGCATAAAAACTACGGATTGCAAAATTACGTGTGAAACCATTTAAGATGTTAACTGCTAAACGTATATTAGCTGGGTAATCTTAATGAAAGTAAGCCTTGTCACCACACCTCAGAGGTCCTGAGTTCCTCAGCAAATACAGTGGATAATGCTTTAATTACATATCCCACCCAAAGTGCATGGAGCATGGTTTCTTGGATTTTATGTGTCTGCTTATGGCAAGCTTTACCTTCTTCTAGTTTTTCTGTTACTCTGTCACAAGCAAATATGTGTTCCCTCCATTCCTGAGGTCATACACAGATTGAAAGAGCTGCAAAGTTGTCCTGCTTTAGTTCAGATTTGCTGTCTAGTGGCTAGAAATAGGATTGTTGATATCAATTTACGATTAAGAGATGCCTGAAGAAAATGGCCATCTTGCCCTATAGAACTTGGTGCTGACTATGAATATGAAAAGCATTTTGTTCAAAAGTTGGTTTTTATGAGGAAGGGTATTCAGATTCATTACACTTCTGATACTTTTATCTGTTAGTTGCGTCAAATTACAGAATTTACTAGTTATCCAATGTCATCTGTCATGCCTATTTATTTCGCCATGATTTTAGATGGGTAAGTGGATTGGTTCAGCTGATTTAACCTGCTGAACTTCTCATTTTGGTTATGAGGAGGCAGGGGCCTAAGCTTTGTGGAAGATCTGCAGTGTGTGACCCATCCTCAAGCATCCATGCTCCCTCTTATCTTCTGACGAAACAATGTTTTAACAGAAGGAAAGAGTCACTGTGTAAAGCTTCGGTAGAATTATAAGGATCATTTGATTTGCAGTAGAGTGCTTGGCTTTCTAAGGGATCAAAATCTTTAATTTCACTGAAGAACACAAAGAAGTCTGAAGTGACTAGCCTTTGAAAATGAAGCCAGTTGTTCCAGTTTCAAATACTGTTAGTATTCTTCCATGTTAATGTAATTTCTTCTTTAGCCACCTGTTAAAAAGAGTCAGGTATAGACATAGCATTTTCATTTGCTGCAACCACTGTCAATGTGCCCCATTGTTACAAAATGAATGATTTCTGCTTTATCAGCTACATCCAAAATTAACAGTTTAATAACTGTTTTCTGCTTTTCTAAACTGTCTTGGTTTTATGATCCAGCATTCACATTTTCTTTTAAAACAGGTGAAAATAGGACAGTCAGAAAAAGTATCTATCTAAACACCATGAATTATTATTTCAGCATAACCTTATGCATGATTGATATGAAAATGACAGCTTAAAGAATTTTTTTAAAGACAAATGTGGTTATTGAAGTAAAGAACATTTCCAAAGAAGTTCCAGCTCTTTTGTCCCTAGGAAGAAATCTTAATACTCTCAGGAGCATCCCAGCTTTGCTGAAAAGGGGGTGTCTGCACCTACCCAGTGCCAGAGAAATGATGAGAGTACCTCAGCCATTAGCAGGATGCCTTATAAAGATTATCACATTGGTAAAGAGGGAAGAAATTCTGACTGGTGGAGGGCCAAAAAGAAGAAAAGAAGCCCAGACTCCACTAATGCAGGATCTGAGTTATTGCATGTGTTTCCACCGACTTGTCTTGGTGCCTTGGCATGGGAAGTACCTGTGGCACCATGGTTCTATAATGCTTAAAGAATTTTTACTCCCTAAAATAATTGTTGAAGGAATACTTAATTTTCTTCCTCACAGCATAGTAATGACTAAGTTGATATTATTGGTTCTTGGTTGTATGTAGAAACTATAGATATTATATATCATCATGTTCTATTCATTTCAAGCAAATAGAAAAAGCAAGTGACAAGTATTCTTTGAATGGTTGGTTCAAATACCTTTGGTACATGCTAATTAGGGAAACAAGAGGATGTGTGGGGTCTGGTGCTGTGGTTTGTTTTTTGGCATAAAAGGCAGGTGACAGAGGAAGTATAGGGAATCAGAAGGCAGTGTGTAACATGTACATATTTGAGAGCTCACTGGCATTTGATTCCTCCCATTTCTATATTGGTTCTAAATTGCAACATGTGAAAAAGGTCCCAGAAAAGCAGCACACAGTTTATCATTTCCACTACCCCCCCAGATTTGGGACTTCCAGAGAAACAGGTGGCAGGGAGACATGTCAGGAAGGCTACCACGATGACTACATTTACCTAGTTTGGACTTCAGCCAAGAGAAGCAGTTGTTCTCATGTGCCACGGACTGAGGCATGGCCATTGAATCCAGCATGCCAGGGCATCCCTGCAGGGCATGCGCAAGGGGGAATTTTGCTAGCTCAGCCCTGCATGGGGCAGGAGCTGTGGCAGGAGGGGCACTATGTCTGCAGTGGCCAGCATATATCCCCCCTGCAAAATCCAGGAGCCGACGGGATGTTCTCCCCTGGCCTTGGGATTTGCAAGGTGCGTTGGGGCTCCCTGTGATAGGGCCGAGGGGACATGATGCTCCCTGTTAGTGCTGCTGTGTTTTAATTAGCCTCACTAGTGACTTCTGAGGGGACTCACTGCCTTTTGAACAGCATATGGCTGGTTCATGTTGGCGTTTGATTTGGGAACTTATTACTACTCATTAATCTGCAAATTAAATCACATGCTGGTGTATGGTTACACTCATTATAGTATGAAATACCCTATTTTATGAGATTCAAAACTTACGTATTTTTAATTAAGATACCTGTTATGTTAGATAAAGAACTATTTTTCTTTCAATGAGTTACACCTGCCACTTCATGCTTGTTTAGTGCCTTTTCCAGTATAAGATGAGCTGTGCATATATAGTGCCTCCTGAGACTCTTAAAGAAACATTACAAACATAATAATAATAGCTCCTAGGGGGCACACAGAAACATACTGCATTCAGCCTTCTTCTCAATTTTCTTTTAAGGGGTCTTCATTGTTCATAATATTTCTCTCTAAAGAACTATCAGGGCTAGACTCTGCTTGTCTATGCAGATGCATGAATGACGACTTGGTTTTAATAGTTTTGGTGAAGATGGAAATACATTTCTGCCTTCTCATCTACTTGGTCTCAGTTGTCAAAGTGACAGCAATTACTTCTGAAAGGATTTTACTGGGTTTCACCTGCGTGACAAGTTATACCTCAGCCCAGACCATTTGTGTTTGCAAGAAGGGAGTGGTTCACGTCAGACAGAAATGTGGATATGAATAAGGCAGATACAGAGCTTTGCCAAGCCAGGACAAGAACAGTGGTGAGTGCCACATGCCAGCCTTATGTGCTGTTTCACCATCTTAGGCACTGCCAGCTGTCTCCCTGCTCGTGGCATCATGGGAGCAGCAATAGTTTGTTGGCTGTCACTCAGTGAGGCTGCGTGTTTATCACTGGCCAGGCCATAAGGTTGGAATTAACTTTTAAAATTCCTTTTACAATGGTGTAAATGCTCATTGATTTTAGTGGTGCCTCAACACAGGCAATACAAACCTAATGGACTTACAGCATTCACCTTCTGCCTTGAATGAAGGGAAGCCTCTTGCCTTGCTAGCTGCATGGCTCCTGCAGGAAATCACGAGAAAGGCACAGAAAATGTCATTTGCACAGTCACATTTTGCCTATGGAGTGCAGGCACCATCTCTGTTCGTATGAGCTTGCTCTGCTGCGCACCATTTCCTCTGAGGAGGAGGCAGGATGACCAGTGAGCCGGCTTTTGGAGTCATGTGCACTAGGTCAGCAGTTCTCCAGGGCTTCTATAAACATGGGCATTTGGGCACATTGCCATTCCTGTTTGACCTCTCTTGCAAAGCTTCCTGACTTTGCAGGACACAGAGGGTCAGGTGGCTATGAGTGCTTGTGCAACTCAGGGAAAGCACCTGAATTAGACACACAGGCTGTTGTAACTGCTTTGAAATTCGCTGACGTCTTCCTCCAGACTCTTCATACACAATTTTTTTCTCTAACAGGCAGTGATGTTAGAAAAGGAAAACAAGTGGTTACAGACCAGATCAAAAGACAAACTCCAGATGAGCCTGGAATTTTTCCTACTTAAATTCCCAGCCTTAGTGCTTGCACTGATTTCCTTGGGACCACTCAGAGTATTTAGATCTGACCAGCAAAAGGGAAAAATTGCTAGTGTCATCTTAATTTACTTTCGGCATTGATCCTTTGAGCCCAAAACTAAACAAACAGACAAACAAGCAAGCAAGCAAGCAAGCAAAGAAACAACCCCACAAACCCCCACACCAGGAAAAGAGGTAGTAGAAATATTTAGACTCCAAATGTAAATGTAAACTTTTCTTTGCATACTGGTGAAAAGGAGTTCTCTTTGGGGACACAGAGCCAGAAAACACTCAGATGATGTCATCAAAGAGAATGGCTTGGGGGAACTCAGCTGCCACATTTGATGTTTCTTGTCAAACATAGATTGGCCCCTTTTGAAGTGTCAGGAAACTGGGAAAAGTGTGATGTGACCGACAGGGCTTGCAACCTGATGCCTGCTGGACCTGCAGGTACAGGGACCAGCAGTTGCCTGCTCTACTCTACTCCAGCTACTCCTTCTGCCCATCTGGGCAGGAATTGCCACGGAAGCCTTCCCATAAAAGGCTACTCTGGAAATCACGGCTGGATGGGGGAATCCTGGAGAGGTGCTATTTCTGATTCAAAGCACCAGGGGGTGCTGAAAAAAAATTCTGTGTAGGACTGAGGGAAAGAAAGGGTGTAGGGGAAATCTCTGATTTGACAATCCACCGCCTCTGGCTGCATGTGCATTTAAGGAAAGCAAAACACCAAACTAATCTGTCCCCGTGTTATCTGCAAGGATTTCTGCCAAACAGGTGTCAGAAAAGGCTCCTCTAATGTAAATATGACACAACTACTAGCTGACATCTGCTGCAGTAAACGAGGGCTGTATTCAAAGTGTGGGCATGCACTAGTTTGAAATCAAATCTTTGGAAGCTTGGAGCCTACACACTTGTGATTGGTTTGACTCTAGGTCGTGAAGTTTAGGGTACAGGATTGCTTTTCCTAATGCCATGCCTAAAATCAATGCTGATGTACTGTGCAAAGGAGTGTGAATGAAAACTGAAGACTGAGTCTTAATTTTTATTATGTTTGCAAAGTACTTGAGTGAGATTATATAATGTGGCACATGTGGCTGTCTGCTGTACACTAGGAACTTCAGATGATTTAGGGTCGTGCAAATATTCCTTAATAAATCCTTGCAAAGGAAAGCAGTGGTATTTCTAGCTTTTAGAACAGGTAAGGCCTATTTATTTCTTTTTTACATTTTTTATGTTCATGAGTACTTGCTTAACTCATGTAGAAGGTTCCCTTCCCTTCCCTTCCCTTCCCTTCCC
>WBMY01015147.1:236752-267067 GCA_013397315.1 Donacobius atricapilla
TCCCCTTTGTACTTGGAAATTCCTCGAAATATTGCTTCCCATAAATAATAATTCCAAGAAGATTTCTAGGTCTAATTTATTTTATGAAGATGAAAAATGGCTGATGGCTTAGCACCTAAAAATTTCAGACTGAGTTGCTGAGGGACTATTTGCACAGTAATTGAAAATAATTATGAGTGTGTGCTTGCATTGCTTATCATTGCTTTTATGGCAAGGAGTAATATTAACACATTTCTTATTATTAAACTAATAATGAGACCTGGCCCCACAATTAATGCACTTCCACTGCCTGAGACCTCTGTGGCCACCTGCTGTAAGCCAGTGTATGAGTTCAGGAATTATTACAGGACTCAGGGTATTAGCCTTGGGCTAAGAAGCTTGTCAGAGCATGATTAAATGTTCCTTTAATTTTCCGTCTTTTAACAAAAGGCGTATTTCTGTTCAATCCATCTGTAAGAGCAGGACTTGTGCCTTTGCCATGTGTGAAATCTGCAGCTGTCAGAATCTTTCTTTCTTGTGGAATTCCAGCTTGGGGAAAAAGAATAATGCTGCATTTTCTGTCAAAAGATTGGGTATTTTGCTGTGAAGTTTAAGTCTGAATAGTATTATTAGCTTACAGCATTAAAAAAAAAAGTCTGTATATGCGTTCTCTTTTGCCTGCAAGATGTCTGTGTCCTGGGGCACTGATTTCATGGTGATTCCCTTGCCCTGATGGCAAGTGATCATAGAGACCCACAGGAACACTTTAGGTATGGACCGCTAAGTCGCCACTCCCCACACTTGTTACTGTCTTATCATGCTGGAAACCGGGGAATAGCTGCCCTGGTTCCCCTGGGTGCCCTGCATCTGGAACTGCAGTGAGATGGGGAAAGCGCTGAGTTCACAACATCACTCCCAGGATTCCCAGTTGCAAGCTGAGTCTTTGGCATGGACGTGTAATCCTGTGTCTCTGCATACACTCTTGTGCCTTCCCTGCATGTGATGATCACAGGCATATGAAGAATGGCAGCCCCATGTAGTAAACTACATTGACTGCAACTTAATGCTTATTTGAACTGGGTCTATGCCACAGTAAAAGTACATCTTCTCTGCAGTAAGACAGATGATTTTCGAATTATACTATTAGTTTTGCTTTCATGTGGAAGGCTAATTTAAAGAAAGCAAACATTTTTAAGCACTTGAAATGTAAATATGCTATTTGCAGGCATAAAACCCCCTGTACCATCATTGGCAGACCACAGTCTTCACTTTGTGATTACGTGATAGTTGTTTTTCCCTTCATTAAGCACTATGATCTGCAGCCAAATACCTTCATTCCTTATATTAGAACATTTGAAGGAGCTTGAGGATTTCACCTGGAGTTCAAGTGACAATCCTCTGTGCCACATATTCTCAGGCACATTGCTGGTACTACATGAGTAGGATGATGGAGGGAATAGGGTGGCAGTGGGAAGGTGGCAGCATGCCCTTCAGAGGGGAGTGTGCTGGTAGATTGTCCAGGCCAGCTGGACCACTCTTTGTATTCATCCTGGCATTCCGTTTCAGGAGCTTAGAGATAAACAAGATCAAATAAACATCAGTTTTTATTTATTTCTTCAACCTGCAGCGATGTTTCATTCTCTAAATGTTTTTTTGTTTCTGTTTTTGTTTATTTTCCTGAGTTGAAAAGCATTTGCCATGGCCACGTGCTGGGTAGATTGCCTCCCTTTTGATCCTGTACCGTAGGTGTGTGCATGGCAGACCATTATGTCTATTTCTTGATGGTTTGAAATCAAGTACCTAAGTTGTACTTGAAAAAACAGTATTGTCTTGCTTCTCTGTGCAGTCAGTAAAAAAAAAAAAATATTGGATAGAATCACAGAATAATTTGGATTGAAAGAGATTTTAATGATCATATAGTTCCAAATCCATTGCCATGGGAAGGGACACCTTCCACTAGACCAGGTTGTTCAAAGCTCCATCTAACCTGGCCTTGAACACCTCCAGGGATGGGACATCCATAACTTCTCTGTGTGTGCCAGTGCCTCACCAGCACCACCGCAGAGAATTTCTTCTGAAAGTTTTATCTAATCTAATCCAACCTAAGGTGAAATCACCCTCTTTCACTATAATAGGTTTTGTTGAATGCAATCTCTGAAGTCAATTATTTGTGATAAACAAATAGCAGAATTACAGAAGTCCCAACAAGCTTCAAATGTAAAATCAAACCAATGCTGTAAAAAAGCAACAGCTCTCTAAACTGACATGCATTCTAATTAATTGGGATTGTTGTATTAAGAGAAGACAAGGCATTCATTTTTAAGTGTAAAATCTTGAAGAATGTGTAGTCAATGTAAGTACAGCGGAGTATGTTTATTGCTACAATTGTCAAAGATAAAGGTGATGCTGCTCTTGATTTGACAGGATGCTTCTCAGGATTATTGCAAAGGAGTCCATTTATCCAGCAACAAAATGCAATAGTTCCCAGGACAAAAGGTGACCACTGTGACCGCTAAAGGGTACATGGTTTAGGTGCTTTAGGAAATCAGCCCTTGTGGGCCCTCACAGCTGTCCCACACTTTGCTTACCTCATTACTCCCAAGTGCAATGTCAGCATCTGAATCGACAGAAATCTTTCTAGAGTCAGGGTCTAGACCACAAAATAAAGAAGTTTTCTGCACGCAGTTGACTCTGCAGGGAAAATACAAGTCAGATGGACAGGATAGTTTCCAAACTGGCATCTGGCCAGGTTGCTGGAGTTAATAAACTTTGTCTAGGGAAGAAAAAAGCACTACAGGAACCTTTAAAGGAAGTATTCATTCATTAATTGCCTAAATTCCCCTGCTGCTGTGTGATGCCAGATGGTAGTGCTGAGGACAAGCCTGCCACGTGTTACCCGTACAGCACGGCCAGCCTGGCTGGTGCCTCCCAGAGAGAAGCTGCCCCTTCGCCCCTTTTCTGAGGCAGCTGTCAAAGCTGTTAAATGCTTCAGTTCGTCAGCAAGAGTTTCTGAGGTATAGACAGGTATTTTCCACTCAGTTTCCAGGGATGCTGGACCACCTGCTTCCCAGGAATAGAAATGTTCTGTACCTGGCACTTTTAGAGATGCGATTTTCTACCTTTGTGAGGGGACACTGGCAAAACAATGCTTCCATACTCAGATAAAAGGATCAGCTATTTTGACAAACTAACATCTTGCAAGGCCTTGGCATTTTGGTCAGCCTGCTTATTTTTCTATAGTCCAAAGAGGAATGGCTACAAATCAAGCCTTTAAAAAATATTATTCAGGAAATGTGTGCATATAAATTAAATATAACTAACACAAGGACACGAAAGTAGTTATCTAATAAAACCCAGTTTGTGGTGTGAATAGGCCCTCTTGCAAATCTGAAAGAGGTGACAAGAAATCAGTTTATATTTTTTTTTTCATTTATAATAACCTCATGAAATTCACTGCTCCTGACAACCACACTGATTTTTCTTTTGAGGTAAGAAAATATACTGTGGTATTTTATTTAGATGATAATTGTAGCACATGTGCAGACAAGTGCTAGTGAAAAATAGAAATGGCAGGCTGTATTTTTTTTTTGTTAGTATGAAAATACACAAAGAGAAAAAATTTAAATATTCTCCTTGCTAGCAAAAACCCCACTCCTTTCTATACTGAAGAAAAATGACTGTATGTATATATTCCTTGAAGTCTTACCACAGCAGATAAATTTGCAATTTCTAGTCTTGAAATTTTTTATTCGCCATTTGCAGGGGGGTGGAAAATATCAATTTGCTTCTTTTCAGAAGTGCACCAGAGCTGTTCTCAGGCTGTGTTTGATGTCTATCTACCAGTCTCCTAAAAAAGCACAATCCACATCAGCTGGACTGAGGCTTGCAAATGAGTACTCACTTTGGAGCATTAGGCCTGCTTTCAATTGACTTATGCTTTAGAGACACAGACAGTCAGAAGGCACAGCTTTTAAGTCCCTAACCACATCAAAAGGAGTTGAAATATATGTACAAAGCTTTTATCACTTCCATGAGATGCACAGACTTTTGATAGTCAGAGAGAACTTCTCTTTTGCACTCTGGCTCATCAGCCCGATTTGGGACAGTAGGTATGTATGATAAACAAAAATGACACAATGCTAGTTTGGCTATCTTGGACTAACACGGTTTTGAATTTAATGGCAAGATTTTTTGCATGTTGAGATGCTGTCATGGTTTTTTGTGTGATTTGGGTTGTAGGGTAAGGATAATCTCATAAGACAAAAATAATACTGATTCAACCTATGGCAGTTTGGGAGGTTGGAAACTGTAGCAAGTAAATCAGTCTAAATCTTTACTATGAAATGGGAGATAGAAGAGATGCAAAAGTTCTGGCTACTAAGAAAAGGTATGAGGCATGAATTGAAGATGGTCAAGCCCATGCTTGAGTGCTCTCACTGAGGTGAGAGTACAGAGCAGTATAAGGGCAGTGCTAGTGAGAGGCAGAGTGAGAGAAGTTGTAATCCATCACTGGGTGGAAAGGAAAAGCTAGATGGTGCTGACAAGGCTAAAATGTCTGATTCTTTTTATGAGTTACTCGTTACCAGAAAGGCCAGCTGACTCAGCAGTAGAGAAGTAAGAGTTGAGGACAGACTAAAACAGAAAATATTTAGCTAAGGCAGAGATTTCCAGTTTGTCTGGACCTGACTTGAACCTGGAGGACTGGCTGTTCCCAGCCCCGAGCTGCACCTTCAGGAACGTCTGTCCTTGTTGCAGAAGGCAGGGGACTGTAACAGGTAGTGATGGTCTGTACCTTTAAAAAAAACCACAAATGAAGAGGAGACTGACGTTATCGTTTCCTAGAAAAGGGCTGGAACAAATACTCGGACTGAAATACCGAGAAGATAAATACGGGGATGAACAACAGACAAGTGAATGCTCTCAGGACAAACGATTTCAAATTTGTCTAATTTTCTGCCCTGGCAGCATGTCAGGCTCTGTGTATAGCAGTCAGATTTCTTGATCTCTCGGTAGGACTTGCTTGACAAGCAAGTGACATCCTGACAGACAAGTTGAACGGACAGAACCTGGCCAAACTGCTCCAAAGAGAGTGCTCAGCTATGAAGCCAAGTTCTAAGTGTACTGCTTAACTGGATAATGTTGAGCTAGAAGGGTGCGATTTTGTTGCAGCTCATCCTGCTTTGCATTCTGTTCAGTGTTTTTCCAAATCACTTGTAAAGTCAAATAAGAGCATGCTGGACAAGTTCAAGTGATACTCCAGTGAGAAGAGCCAGAGTTCCACCTAGGATGAGGTTAGAGCTTGACATGATTGTGGTAAACTGGATTTGGTTTTGAAAAATAAGATGCAGTTCATTAAGAGCAGTGCAGCAGTAATCCTGTGGGAGGAGTCGTATGGAATAAATCTAGTATTTATATCACATGAGCAAAACTAGCTACAAAAAATTCTTTGGGAGAGTGATCTTTTACAGCAGATCACACACTGAAGACAAGTCAACCATGTCACCCTGTTGTATAAAAAGTAAACATCCCATGGAGATATCTGACCACATCTGTTAGTTTTAAGACACATTGTGTTCAAATCACAGCTGTCCTGATTTGGACGCTGGACTTCCAGAAATAGATAACCATCTAAATAAAATCCAAAGTAAAGAAATTAGAAATTACACATGTGAGGACCAATTTCTGGAACTGGAAACTGTAAAGGGAAAGAAGACTGAAGGGAGACTAGATAATGATCCTCAAGCACAGAATGTATGTAGCTTCATAAAAGAGAGTATTTTTTCTTTAGGCCTACTTGTCCTAGAAAATGAATTAAAATTGTCGTAGATAATTGACAGGAACAACTGCTAGTAAAGTTTTACTACCAGTATAAGAGAGGAATTGCATGGGGTATTTAAGAATGTCACAAATCTCTTTATCCCTGGAAGAAGAGAAGAGATGGCCTGCGGGATCCCTTGGCATACAATTAATACCTTTGAAACAAATGAAACAGAATTGCATACTCAAGCTGTGGATTGACAGATAAATACATAGAGTTTCTTCATTATTGATGGCCCCTGCACTAGAAACTTTTTTTTGACATTGCTTGCAGTTTTTTCCTCTGTATTAAGAATTTTCCAACCATATGACTCCTGAAAAAAAGTAAAATAGATACGGGCTTTTCAGAGTTTTTTTATTTACCTGTTTAATCTTCCTTCTTTCTGTGTTTGGGGATTATATGGACACCGCACGAGTATGTGAATTTGTACTCTACAATCTCATTGTTGATTTGCTGGAGGCTCCCTACTGACTGCAGGGTATAGCAAAACTGTTTCATGGTTTATGTATTCTTACAGAAAGACTTACATGAGATAATATGTATAGCTGGCTTTGTGCTCAGAGCTATGAATAGCAGATTTGTTGACTAACAAGTTTTTGGCTACTCTTGTCTTGATGAACCAGAATGAACCAGATGAACCCAGAAATTTTGCTATACCTCTAGATACAGCAATTAATACTTACATTGCCACATTATTGCTAAGTTTCAACAAAAAGCACATACAGAAAAAGTATGAAATGTGGGCTAACATATGAAAAGTTGATGTGCTGTATCCCCAAGTCATCAAAACACTATAGGATTTGCAGTCTAGTGATTAAAAGTGTTTGATTAAAGCAGAGGTCAATCTTCCATAGGCTTTCAGAACCTCACTTCTGAAACTAGACTGATTGGTTATCTTGTCTGATTTGTAGAGATTTGGCTGTGCTATTCATGAAAGTCTGCACTAGGCTAAGACAGATATACAGAGTATTTTTTTTTTTCTTTATTGGAGGACAAAATGTTGAGGCAGATCAGCCTGTTTTTCCAAGACATTCTCCACCTGAAACAGCTCCCCTCACCTCTGGCTCTTGCTGAGGCACTGGGAGATCAAAGTGGAGTCATGTTTATTTTTTTTATTTAACCTGTTCCAAGTCTGATGGGTTTTTTCCTGCACCTCTCTTTTTTCTTAGGTGAGGTATAGAAAAGGTTCTATTAACCAGCAAGGAATTTCAGGTGTTTTCTCCCTGACTCTTACTTTCAACAGAGCTTCTCCTTCCTTGTAAGCAGTTTTGAGGATTCCTTCTGAATTGCATGATATGTTACCTAGTCCTTGGTTCAGCTGATACCTAGGGTAAGGTCGCTGGAAGGCTCCCAGAAGGCTTGCTTAGAGGAAGTCTTTGCTGTGCTGATACTGTTCCAAGCAGCTGTAGATTTAATTAGAAAATCTGCAAGGGAGCGGTTACTTCTAGTGGAAATAGTTAATTAGCCCCTTGAAGACTATTGTCAAGTAAAGCCGTCCTAAAGATGCATTTCCTGTCAACTCAATAATGGCTACAGTTTTATTTACAAGCTATTTCATCCCTTGCAGTCAAAGGGATGGTGTGGTAGGTGTAGTCTAGTGTGTATGAAAAGTTTCTGTCTTTACCTCAGGTTAACTAATGAGATAAGTATATTCGATATCAAGATAATTTATCTTAGTGGCCCTTACAGCATGAGATGCAGCTAACAGGAAGAGTTTGGACTAAGCTGTCATAATAGCCGATGAATTTTTTAGCTGCAATTAATTGCTTTGAAATGCGTGGCCTTGCTGTTATGAGTAAAATGAGGTCAATATCTGATCTAGGACATGTAGATATTGTGTTTTTGAGATGGATTTAGAACATGTAGCTAGTTTGCCCAGTCCAAAGTCCGGTAATGTAAAGAAGTTCATTTATGTTGTTTTCCTGTGGCTTAGAACCAAAAACTAAAAAAAAAAGATAATGCAGACAAGATTATGCACATTCTTTAAAAGAGTTTATCTATGCTGCAAGGACTTTTCATTAAGTACTTTGCTCTTTGATCTAGGGAGAGTCCTAACCCGATCTACTTCCCATGGCAGATCATTAGAGTTTAGTTCTGAAAACAGAGTCAATTTAGTGGCCTAATCCTAAACCACTCATCTCTCTAACCTCCCCACAGATAAATTTAAATTGAAAAACAAAGAACACAGGCCAAAAAATATGTGAGTAGGAGTGGAGGTTTATAGTTGGGTGTACTTATGATTGCAAAGCAATCATATAGCCTGGCTTGCACAAGAAAGATGACCTAGTAAATTTAAACTTAGTCTCGAAAGTTCCTCATGGGTGACTAAAACATGGAAATCTGATTTTTTCATTTTAGCTCTGTTTATTGTTATCGTCGGTCATTTTGCTGAGCTGTTACATGATGTGGGTGACGGAATTGCATCAGGATCACATGAGGCAGGAGCAGTAACAGCGGCACACACTGTAGGAAAAGAGGGCTGGACTGAGTCCTGCTGTGCTTTGTCTTCTGCATGGGGATGGCAGGGGCTGAGCAGCAGCCCCAGGCCTGGCCTTCCTGCCCCTCCAAGTCATCTTCCCTAAAGGTAACCAAGTTCACACACACCCTTCCCAGCAGCCTGTCAGGGCTGTGACATCTGAAGTGTCTCATGAATCATCAGCACTTAATCCACTCAAAATCTAACTTCCCCTGAGAGCTTTGGGACTCTGAAAGAGCAAATAGCATGATTAGCACTCCATGCTGCCATGGTTAATGTCGTCTTTTCGTATCAATGTTAGTTTGCATCATAATCCTTGTAGGAGTTTGGGGAAGTCCAGGGAGGTAATTGAGAACTTGGAGGACTTAAACTTGGAGGACTGAAGGGGCTGGATGCAGGCTGAATGGATCTATAGGAAACATGTTTCCTGAAAGAGATATTTAAAAGGGAGAAAAAAGGAAGTGTGAATTCTGGAGATGGAAAAGGAAATCACAATTCCACAATAAGTTTGGAATTTATCCAGTGGAATATAACAATACAGTTCAAGGAATCATCAGAAGTCTATTATATTTGTTATTAAAAGTAGGAAAAATTTTTTCTATTTTATTGGTCTGAGGGGAAGCATCAACACTTTACACACAACACCAGAAACACCTTTATTAAAGGCTGTGAAAGGAGTGGGCCATGTCCTCATTAATACTGGCAGGTGTGTGAGGAGGTGGTGGCCATGGCAAGCCTGTGCAGCTCCTTCTCCGAGGCTGGGTTAATCCCAAACAGGAAGGCTCAGCAAGGAGCTTCCAACCTAAATTTCAGCCATAGCAACTGCAGGCAAATCATAAGGCAGGGATGGAGGACACAAGTTTCAACAGAACAGGCATCATCCATCTGGGCAAGGTTAAGCCACTGTGGCTTGGAAAGCCCTAAAAGGATAGATAAAATGATAACTGTAACATTCGTAAACAGGAAAGGCTAAGTACCTCTGAAGCCATTAGCATCTTGCCAAGATACAGGAGGGAGAGCCAAGTTTGGTAAATATGAAAAAAAGAAATCCTGACTTCTTTTTTTTTTTTCACTAGAGAGGGCCCTTTTAGGAAAATGAAATTGCTTTCAAGGACAGATTTTTTAAGATCTGTGTGTTTAAAATGGGGTTTCAGGGTTGTTGTTTTGATGGGTTTGGTTTTGATTTTGTTTATTTTGCTGTGGGATTTTTGGTTAAAAGCCTTTCCAAGCATATGGTTTTTACACTTCATAGATGACCTATTTTGAAAATTTTCTTAAGACATAATTAAAAGTTCAGATTTCAAAAATAAAACATGTTTTGTGTATAAAAAAATAATTACGATTCTACTTTTAATTTTAGTTGCTCTAGTTTGGTGTATGTTCCACACTGTTCATGAACTTTTAAAGGTTTTAATTTTCTGCTTCCATTCCAGGCCAGGGCACTTCTTGATCTCTCAAAGATCTTAGAGCTATTGGCATGCAGTTGTGCTACTAGAAAATTTATTTGCTTTTAATAACAGCATGAAATACTGGTACAGTGTGGAATATTGTAACAGGGAACAGGAAAATTACACTATGCAAAATTTTAGATTTCTGCAAGGGGAAAGGAGAAAAAGTAAGACTCTGTCGATTCAAAGATGAGGGGAAACGTGTATTTTATCAATTTAGTTTTGGATAGACTGGAGAGAAAATTTGAGTGAGAAGAATGAGAAAACACACACCGACATGACTTGTCATTGAAAAATAAACCCTGTAAGGTGCTTGATGCTGAGAAGTTTTGCTATAAGGAATGTGCTATCAGACTGCAGGCTGTGAGAATTTTTGCACACCCTTCTGCAGCTGCTGCTGATAGGTGACACCAAAAGGAGAAGCTAGAATAGACCCTCTTTCTCTATCAGGCTGAATGTAGCCGGTAACAGATAGAAAAATACGTATCGTAAAGGTTAGTTTCACTGTGGACAGTGATTTGAAATGGAGTAATTGCTTTAGCAGCCTAAGGAATAAGTATTTTGATGGTAATTCAGCCCTTCAGTCTGGGCCTCCTGCAACAGCAGCAGTGCTCCTTCTGTCTTTGTGTGGTCTCTGGCTCTCTCCTGCCAGACCACATTGACTTTTTGAGATCAATCCATTAATCACTGCATATGTTGTACAACATTCTTATCAACTGGAGAAGCAGCACAGCTTTTTCCAGGAAGCGCTTTGGAGGGGCCCCACATTCCACGTGAAGTTTCCTAGTGCCAATATGCTCTGGTATGGAATGACATCAAACAAACTAGTGATTTCCTTGGAGTGTGTCCTGGAAACTTGAGGAGTTCTTGATGGCATCTGACATCCCACTTGCCTTGAAGTTAACATTTTGATGATGTCTAGCCTGGCTCTACCTTTCTATAATTATAAGCCATGGATTTTAAGCTGTCTAAAAGAGATTAAACTGTTTTCCAATCAGCTGCTGCAGTCTGATGCTTAGCATATATGGGTAACAGATAGGGTTACTGATTTGGAAATATGTGTAAAATTAGTAAACAACGTCTGTGAAAAAAAGGTAGAGATATCAGTGAATTTCTCAGAAAACTAGGAGACAAATGCTGTTTTCTGGTAGCCATGAAAATTTTTTGAGAGGAACATTTACTTCTTGTTTTCAATTTAAATTTCCATTGCATATAGCATCAGCATTGAGGGGGAATATAAAAAAGCTGCTGCAGGAGCAGAAGGCCACACTTACACCGTGCATAACTTGTAAAGCATCTCTCAAACCAGTGGAAGGCTGCCATCTCACATGAAATTAGAGTCTGCCACACAGTCAAGAGATTTTCCTTCTCTTGCAAGGGTTTCATAATCATCGTATTTATGCTGGTTATTTAAAAACAGGTATGGATCTCCCTTGGTTGGCATTACAGCATCTCCGGCGCTTGATTCTGAAAACCATTCTTGGCGCAACAGTCATAACTGCAGTCTGGAACCACTTTCTATCAGACCTTTTGTGCTTCTGTTTTCTGGAGATGGGAGGGGTGGGCTCTACATGCCTGGAAAGCGGAGTTGCCTTTCCCAGGGTGAGTTTTTGGGGTGGCTGCCACAGCTGGAGAAAGGCAGCAGCTGGGTGGAGGTGGGATACTGCCTCATGCCCATCTCTCATGCTGTCTGGCAGTTTCTGTTGATGTCTTCAGAAGGACTCATATTGCTAGTTCAGAAAGCTCAGCATAGTTTGGGAAAGTGCTGTTCTACTCCAAAACTAGGTCACTGGGGGAAATGAGAGCAAACAGAAATGATCAGTTTCTCAGAGGGGTGATTTCTGTTAAGGCAGTCCATGGTCTGTTATGAAATGACTTAGGAGAATTATTTATGCCTGTTGAGCAGCACAAGCAGGTCATCATTTGTAACACATTTAGGCTTTATAAGTGACTGACTGGGTCACATGCTGTGACCCAGTTATGAAAGGTATAAGCTCCGGTACCTGATGGTAGTTCAAATAGTTCAGCACTTCAATATGAGCAATATTTCTCTTTCCTTAATAAAATATGAGTTGGCTCATATTTTATTAGCTTACAGCTTTTCTGAGGTTCCCCATCCCACTCTGTTTCCAAAATATTGTTTGTAGATAGTTACCAATACAATGTCTGAATAAGTTAAAATATTTTATTATCTTATTAGAGAGAAAGGAGGTAAAAATGTGTTGGATGCCTGCTGGAGAACCATCTAAACCAGGGCTTTCTTCCAGTGTACCTCCCCAAGAGGTATCCTGTGTTATGACCATGATATTTTCACTTGATACTTTGTGACCTCATCATTTGAAGTCAGGTCTGAGCCAAAGCCTTGGAGTTTAATTTGTCTGACTAATAGGTAATCCAAATCTAGTCAGTTTGAATGAAACCATAAACTAGAGCAGTTGAAGCAATACTCCAGTCTGTACATTCTCTTTCCCAGAGACACTGGAGAGCCGAAAAAGAAACAGCACAAACTAAGAGAAAACCACCTCATTGGAGGAAAACAAGTGAAGGAATGTGAGGAGCTATCAAACCCATACAGGCCTGCATTGATGTTGATGTCTCACGTGATCTGAAAATTCAGGTTGCAGTTCTGCTTTTGTAATTCTGCAAATTGCTGTTGCAGGCAGAGCACTGGACTCTCTGCCCATCCAGATGTGTAGGCCACATCTGCACCTCGATGCTGAGGCTGATGTGTGATGAGGTGAGGACTGACAGTCCCAGACCCAAACCCCCTGTCCACGTATCTGATGATTCACAGAAATGAAAGGCTCACCACAGCAAGATAGATATTTTAGAAATACAAGAATTGCCTCAGCAGTTACCAAAGTTGTATGTTAGAAGCTGACTAAAAATCTTCTTGTAGGTCAAAATAATGACATTACATCATACTGAATGGAAGGAGAGAGGGAGAAGGTAATTTCTACAGTGTCCGCTAGACACTGTTGATAAGTACCCAGCACGAATAGATATGGTGTTTTCTTTTTAGCAGTTTCACTGCTAAATTATGCTAAACTTAGATAATGAGGGTATTGCTTTTTTATTTGGGCTGTACAAAACATTTCCATTTAACACTTAAAAATAAAAAATGGCACCAGTCTGAGAATAATGCTACTCACTCTGGAATTGTATCATTTACTTCAAGGGGAGCAGTTCCCTTAATGAAAATTAAATGTGATGTTAGAGTAAGTATTTGATAAAAAAACCTGAATCTTAACAATCATAAATATCCTATTGTTAAGAGAGCTGCAGAAAAATTCAGTGGGGTGTCTAAGGGATTCAATTAAGAGATTTGAAATATAACAAACGAATAAAAGAAGAGAGTCAGTAGACACAGGGGGATTCTGAAATTTCCCTCTTAAAATGCAGAGACACAGAACAGAAATTATTTTTGTCACCTCCTGTGTCTGAGAAGTTTATCATTAAAATAAGCTTTTCTTCAAACTCTGTATACTAGATTGTGATATTACTGGCTCCGATCCTCATTTCAACTGTCAATTAAGAGTAATTCTAGTCAGCTTCTTGTAAAATATATGCAAAAGTGAAATGAGACTTGTGGTTTTTGCTGTTGCAAAATTTCCTTGACATTTATTGACTCTTCTACCAAAGCCTTTCACTCATTACTACCTGAACTAATGGGAAAAGGTTACACATACTGTTTCAATAGTGTTTAAGGAGTCAACCTTTTCCAATATAGCAAATCTTTCCTGTACATCAGTGACTACTATGTGATTGTTAAATGCCTACTGGTTTGTGTAAGAGCTGTCTGATAAAATGGTGAAATATGGTAGAAATGAAGTGCTTTGGATTTTTTTTCTGTTGAAATGATTGGATGGAAAAGCAGCTTTATTCTCTGTAGGTGCTGGCTGAGCTCTGGAGAAGAAAGTTGCTGCAGAAAGATGCTTAATCTCTCTCTCACATACCCCTGCCCATGGCTTCAACCCTGGGGGTACCCTGAGAGCACATGGAGCTCCTCAGTTTTCATCCACATCAAGTTCTGCTGTACGCAATTCATGACAGTAACTTCTGTTAGGACCACAAGAAAGAAAAGAATCTGCAGTGTGCAGAAACTCGTGTCCCTGTCCTGAGTGTCTCAGTCTTGGCCCAGATGCCACTCAGACTGAGATGCACTAGTGGCAGCTGTGTGAACTAGTCCTTGGTGACCAAGGGGCTGCACACCTGCACTAGTGGCAGATTGTCATATTGTTAGCTAGGCATTCAGTCTCTTCTTTAAAGAGTATGATCATTGACATCATTTGGTTGTGTACACCCTAGGGAACACATAAAGAAAATTGGGAAAGATTAATTTACCTTTTCAGGAGTCAGTCTGCCTGGATTCATTGACTTCACTGGAATTTTTGCTCTTCTGCAACAAGATGAGGTTGTGTGAATCAGCTGCAGCTGAACTAAATATGAAAAATAAATCTCTGCTGTATCACAGGCTCCAGGCTGGAAGAGCCTGCAAACATTTGCAGTGTAGCTCATCTTTGTTCTTCTGGCACTAAACAGCTCCTAAAAATCTAGATGCTGCAACGCAATCCAGCTTGCTTCTGGAATGAAGCCAAAACTCTCCTTTCAGACTGACAAGCTGCTGTTAATTTTAAAGACTGTCCCATATTGTAGACCTACCAGAAGATGTAAATCTTGCCTGCAGAAATCCATAGGATCACTAGGTTCTCAACAGATGCTGACTCTTCCACAAAATCTCACTGATCCTGTAGGGTCACTGAGTCCTAGCATCATTAAGGTTGGAAAAGATCTTTAAGAACATCTAGTTCAACCATCCACCTAGCATCACCACCACATTCACCATTAAACCACATCCTCATGTCTCATATCCACATGTTTTTGAGTACTTCCAAGGATGATGACTCCATCACTTCTCTAAGCAGCCTATTCCAATAATTGACAGACCTTTCTATGGAGAATTTTTTTCAAGTATCTGATGTAAAATCTCCCCAGTTTAATTATAGTGTTCTGTCCATAGTTCCCTTTCTTGGCTGTGGACCCTAGGAGAAATCAGATAATTTTGTCTGTCAAAGAGGTGTCAGGGGAATGAAAGCTGAGGGGCAGAACTGACAACATGAATACATAGAAAAGCCGTTCGGTTGTAATGACCTTTATTCACTCAGGTTGAAGAACTCAACATTTGTAGTTGAGTGTTTTGCTTTGTGCCTGAGTGGACATACTGGGGATTGAGGATGGACACGGAGTAGGCCAAGGAGGGACTGCTGTGGGTCTGCCAAAAAGAATCTGCTGTACGCTGGTGCACAGCTCCATGTGGGACTCCCTTCTCCTCTGTCGAAGTGCAGGATACGTTCTCACCACCACTTCAGGAGGAAAGCATCTTCTGTCACATGACTAGTTTTTTTGGTCTTTTCAACTGTATCCCATTTCTTTCACTTGCAGCATACTTTTTTCTTCTTCTGCGAGGCTTTGGTAAATTTTGCATAACAAATGTATTTAATTTTCCTCCCGTATATAAAACAGCTGAAAATAATTATTTCAGCTGCTATTACTTGCACTAGCTGAAGAAAATTTCCCCCTTAAGTTCTGAGGAAATGTTAACATGATGTTAATGCTAACATCTTGATTTTAACAAGGCTTGCCCAAAAAGATTTTGAGAATAGAATATTGCTGTGTGGTCAGTGAATAGGAGCTCCTGAAGAGATACTCAATGGTCAGTGGCTGCAAACTTTTTTTTTTTTGGCTTAATAATTTTTTAACCAATTTATTTCCTGAGTTTTGCTGCTTTTTCAGTTAGGTATGCAAAACAAGAACAACAAGAATGCATTGTTAAAATGTTTTAACAGTGCTATCCATAGGATTTTTGCATCTATAGATGGGAACAGATCTATTGCAAATGAAGTTTGAGAAAAGCTGTATAAGCTATAAAACAGAGGGACTTTTAATTAATGGTCAATTTTTCTTAGTTGTGTTTAGATTATACTTTTGTAGGGTCTCAATGACTCAACTAAATAGAGATAAAAATACTTGACTGCACTTCTGTGTGTACAAACTGTTGTATTTGCTGTGACTGCAAATATTTCTCCTAGGTTTCTTTTTGCATACCTTTGAGAAGGACCAATTTTTCATTGCTGTGGCATGGTTCACAAGAAAGTCAGTGAAGCCTTTCAAGCTGGTGACATAATTCACTTCCCTAAGATCTTCATATTTCTTGCCGAATAAAAAAGTTCAACCCTCTACAAATTAAAGAGAGATAAAGATTACATTTTTTAATTTTTCTGTATTAGGAAGGAGATGTTGCTCATGCAGGCAACACACAAATTTTAAAGAAAAAAGCCACGATGACATTAACCTAGTCATTCTTTGCCACTGCTGAACAGAAGACCTGGACCAAAATTCGCTATTTGGTCCTTTCATACTATTTTGCAGAGACATACTATTTTGCTTGTTCTACCATCAGTTTATCATGTAGGTTGAGAAGCTCCTCCCAACACCCTTGTGGCTGTGAATACTTTGAAATGCTATGCCTGGCATGACAAAGGTTCACCTTTTTGTTTCATCCAAGTTACTCAGTGAGCATTATATAGCTGTCCTTCTCCTGCTAAATGAGGGAGCATTTCTAGGAGTGTCATGTGCCAGAGCAGAGCAATGGGAGCGAGCTTGTGGCAGCAGAGACTCAGGAAGTGCAGAAAGACTTGTTTTATGATCCCTTTGTACTAGTTAGTGAGAGTAATGCATGCAATTGCCTCTCATCTCAATCTCTTTTAGGTCTTACAAAACACCTTTTCTGAGAGCTCTGAGAAAGCTGAAGTCTGCAGTGTATTTATTACGGCTTTCCTTAGGAGCTAATTGAACTGGGAAAGGCTGATTACTTCGCTGATCATTCTTCACCAGAATGCAGAGGCTGTTGAGCAGAGACCGCATAGCAATGTGGCTTGGTGAGTCAAGAGTCAGTGTGCAAGTGACCAAAGGAACTGTTATCTAGGGGCTTTTTTGTCATCATGTATGAAATGAATACAGTCAGGTAACATAAAGAAAATATTTATGCTGAGATGAGTGATTTTGTACAGCTCCAGCACAGTCTATCTAAACCTGCCTGTGAGATGCTTGGAAACTTCTCTTCCAAGCAGACGAAAAGATTTTTAAACAACTTGTGGATCCAAGTTGCTTATCAGACTGAAACCTCTAGGAAGTGAGAAAACACACATAGTTAAATGAGATGAATCTGTAATATATGATCTTACAAAAAATTAAGGCCAAAAAGCTACATTTGTGAAGGAAATTGTTTTGAGAGATCTCTGTAATCTGGAGTTTCAGAAATGGAAGAAAAGAGATGGAAATTAATCCAACCTTTAATGCAGCCTCTGGCTGTAATCCCTTTTTACCCAACTCAAATGAGAACATACCATTGTCTGGTGAGCCAGGGAGCTCCAGGACACAGAGGCATTTCAGGTACTTTACAGGACTTTCAGCATTACGGAATTTTGTGTTAAAGGTAACATCTGAAAACTACCTTTTATTTTATGGGTTAGGGTGAGTTCTCAATCTTTTCTGCATGAACTCTGTCCTTTGCTTTAGAAAGCCACATACTCAGGAACAGTTTTATCCATCTACAGGTGAATTTATTTTGTCATTAGTTCAAATTCTCTTTGCACTTAAAAGCTTGATGTCACCTGAAGCCCTTTAGAACAAATTTCCTATGGGAAATGAGAACCTTTTTAACTGCATTTCCCACAAATTCCCACTCTAGGTTTCTTTTACCTCACCTCTACCTCATTTCTCCACCAAATGGGTGATGAGTGAGCCTTGTCCTTGTCCAACATGTTCCAGGTTGTGCACAATATAAAATTCTTAACTGAGAAATGTTAAGTGTGTGCCCACATTGCCGTGTGCCACGTCAGTTTTGTCAAATCTATACAG
Organism: Donacobius atricapilla; assembly: GCA_013397315.1. Classification (NCBI taxonomy): domain Eukaryota; kingdom Metazoa; phylum Chordata; class Aves; order Passeriformes; family Mimidae; genus Donacobius; species Donacobius atricapilla. Next base: position 254,394 of record WBMY01015147.1, read on the forward strand.
ACCTTTTGGCCTGTAGCTATTGAAGCACCCTGCTGAAAAAAAGAAAAGAATATTTCAAGTAATGTCACCTGGGCCACTGAGTTTTTATAATGAAATGTAATTCCATCAGTTAAAGACAGGGTCTAAGAGGAAGATGTGCTAGTACTTCTATTTAAATACACACAATTCTTTGCTGTTTTCCTGTAACAATGTGTGCCTTCCATTCTCAGGGTTTTTATCTATTCCCTGTCATTAACAAGAGTTAAGAAAATAAATATTGATGTGTCAGCAAGAACAAGCTTTGAAGTCCAGGGCCTGGTGACTAAATGCTTAAACCAGCAACAAGGTCTAGAGCTTCCTGATTTGTAAAGTATCTTAAAGCACAAAGTCACAAAAACGAGGAAAAGGAGCTCTTCCTAACTCTTTTTGTTTACTCATCAAGGATGGTCTCTGCTGGCTACGTTTGTATGCACAGGAGTACCTGGGTACTTATCACATGTGCATAGTCTGAATATTCATAAGGTTTTTTTTAGACTCTGGTGTGTATGAGGAAGCTTTCTTTCTCCTCACTGATAACAGAGGCTTACTGGCTGCTGTCCAGGATTTTTGGAGGAAGTGGTTTTATGAGGCACCTGGTTTCCTGCCCAACAGTCTGGCAGAACTCCAGGCCTTGCAATTGAATCTCCAAAATGTATTTAGAAAGAAAGTTCTCACTTTTATTCTAGCACTGCATTTGCTTTGATTTCTGCATGTCATTAGGGTTACTGCATGTGGTAGAAATTTGTCAAACACTTAATGTAATTTCCTTCACTGCTAGCTTATACCTCTCAGTGATTTTTGCCTCTCCTGCTAGTATTGCATCTGGACATCAAGGGCTTCTTTGGTTTTCTTGTCTTAATTAATTTTAAACTCTACCTTGCTTGCTATTTTTGCTCTGTTGATACCTTTTTTAGCATTTCCAGGATAGTTCTGGGTAGCAGAAATTTCCTAGTAAAATATAGGCCTTGTTAGTGAAATATAGATACTGCTGGCTACACCACTTTTTCTTGGTTTCATTACTAGAAATAACACTAAAAAAGCAGCAGAAGAATGCAGCCCGGTTCTGTCTTAGTGTAAAGGCTGCTCTGGGGTTGCTTGGCACCTCCCAGTCCACCTGCAGACGCTGATTGAAGCCAGGACACAGTAGGGAAGGGCAGTGGCTGGTGCCGCTTTGGGAGTGCTGGTGTGTGTGCAGTCCCTGCAGTGGGTGCAGGCCTTCCCCACAGTGATGTCTCAGGGCTGGGTGTCCCGTCTGGTGAATCTTCAGCAGCTCTCCCACTGCTTGGTGTCATTCTGGGAAGATATGTGCAGTGATAACCATCAGTGTGACTTCTTTCCATTTGCATGGGTCAGTGAGATTTGCCTTCTTTGGGTATTTTAATAATGATTTGATATTTTCGTGGTGTGGGGTTTTTTTTTTTTCCCCTCTACACTTAATTAAAATGGTACAGTCAAGTTGTATTTTAAGCACGGTTTTTAAATTTGATTGTCTCCTGTAATTTTCTTGTTTTTCAGTTTCTTAATTGCAGCATGGGTTTTAAAGTTAGACAAATAACATAAATGTAAGGGTAAAATTTACCATTACTGAGAATGTTTTTTTGAATTGCAATTCTGTGAAACTCAGTGAGTTAAAAAGGTCCATTTCTCTAACCAAGTAATATGCTGGGCCTTCTACTGAAAGGACCAATAATAATTGGATTTCCATGAAAAGAATTATTTAATATAAATGCATCCTTGTAGTGAGAGTCTCTTTGGTGCTTTACATTTCATTACCAAAAGAAAGGACATTTCAGGAATGATATAATATGATGAACATGACGAACAGAAACAATGTCATACTCTACCTAATGTAAGGCTGAATTCAGGAGTGAAGTTAATTGGAAAATACATGAACTCCAGGACAAATGATGTTTTACAGAATTTTCCCTATACATCTCCACACTAGCAGGCAGTTGCTCATCTTTATGAGTTTCAGCATCTCAGACACACATACTTTTCCAGGAAAAATTGATGTGCCTGAAGGGCATATTGAACTCACATTAATTAAGTGCTCTGACAAGCTCCATGAACCAATGAAGCCAGTGACAGTACCAAAACTTAAGGATGTTTGGGGATCAAATCTACTGATTACATAAAGCCAAAAAGTGGTGTGCTCGTATATTTAGACTACACTGAGTGCTGAGTTTAGAAATCCTTGATGTGGCCATTCACTGCCTTCCTCCTACTTTCAGCACAGTCTTTACACCATCTTTAACGTCTATACAGGCAGCATGTAAGTAACTAAGACATTTCTTAATATAGATTTTAATTGAATCACATGACAAGTTAAAAATCTTTGGAGGATATGCATCATTATTACATTTCAAGTAGTAATGATAAAATAGTTTATGGTTTTGCCCTTGCAAATGTGATCATTTGTGTGCACGGTACTGTGGTTTCCTGATCGGTAGAGTTTTTAGCAAATTTGAGGTTTCCTTACTTGGTATCTTCTATCTAGAAATGTTATGTCAAGCTTAGGAAGCATCCCGAAAATAAGTTTGTTTGCTTCAACTTAAAAACTTCTTTATTTCCAAAGCCTGAACTTGGAAAACAAAACAAAACGTGGGTCCAGAGATCAAAGATATCATGAGTCGACAGATTTTCTCTTCTTTCCATACATAGCTTCGCCTTTGATTACCACATTTCTTTCCACTTGAGCAGGACCAAGATTAATTTAATTAATTTATAGGGTCAGGGAAAGAGTCTGGAGTTGTGGAGTCTGTAGCTCCCTGCCCTTTAAGGAAAGTTTTATAATGGAAAATAATCACTGCATGGTGATTTTCTCAGTTTTGTCTTGAATAACATCAGTCAGTCCAAGTTTCCCCCTCAGCTGTTTTATTTCTCTGTTGTCATGGGCTCTACAACTCCCCAGGACTGCCCTTAGGAGTCAGAAAAACAGCTTAATCTTCCTAAGCTAATGAACATGCTTTTACCAGTACATCATGTAAAAACTCCAACTCTCCATGCTGAGATTATTTATAAGCATTTACTGTTATGAGGTGCTGCTTTCTGGTCTCTTTTTTTTTAGTAAAAGACCAAAGAAACCAGCTGTGGAAATGACACTTGAATGTGATTTGGGAGATAAAGGTCTGATGAAGAAAGTAGCTTTGGAGAATATCTACAGTGGGATGAGTGGAAAGCCTCCTTCATTATGAAAACAGTTCAGAAGAGTTGATTTTAGCCCAGGAAGAACAGTCAGCAGAGGACTTATCCTTCTGAAGAAGGTAAATGATCTAAAGAGGAGGTTTGACTCTGAACAAAACACAGGCCTGGATCTTCCTGCCTCGAGCATCCATGAAGCAGATACCCATTTCTTGAGCTCTAACAACAGAACCAGATGATTTTTCTCTGGTGCGGTTTTTTATTTTTATTAGACAATTATACTGGGCAAAGACCTACAAGATCAATGGCAGAAGCAAAAATAACTTACACCTAATTTATTTTACACAACTCTGGCACAGGCCACAAGACTGGCTTAGTCTTGAGCAGCACTTCAAACCCATAAAACCCAATATCTTCAGCTGGAAGTTACACAAGCCCCTTAAGAAGAGAACTGGGGCTTTCAGACCCATACTCTTTTGATATAGGATGAGGGAGTGTTCAGTGAGGAGGAGTAGGAACGTTGTTACAACAAGAGTAGGAACGTTGTTAAAACAACCACCTGGTCCTTTAGATGGGGCAGTACTTGGTTGAATGTTTTCCCCATGGATTCGGCTGTCTTGCAGACTCAAGCAATTAGGTGGCAAGTTGGGTCGGTCCATGAAGAAAACAGGTCATTCCACTATTCTGAGTTAAAACTGAAAGGGTAGTTCTAAAAAGAGCAGTATTTCTGGATACAATTGCTTTATTTATTCACAGTAACTAATGTTTGCACTCCTCATTCACAGCTAAAAGAAAAAAAGCAGAGCAGATCGTGATAACAGTGGGCAGGAATAATCTTCCTTTGCTGCAAGGTGAAGAATTTTAGAGATTATTTTAAAAACAGTCATAGTCAGTGCTGCATGCAACACTGGAAAGTAAAGGGCTCTTTCCTTTAATCTCTTTATCAGTTGCAGATTCACTTTATGTTTTTCCAGCTTGCCCTGGTGATGGCTTAAATCTATGGTAGAATGGGCCAACTTTCTGTACCATTCATTTTTCATGCTCTCCTTCAGACACCACTGACCTCGCCTGAGTTTCCAACCTGCTGATCTCTTGCTAGTGGCAACTAGCTGAAGCCTTAAAATTCCTTTTTGTATTTAACATATACCTGGAGCTAAACTGTTGCTGTGAATTCAAAGAAAATCAATAGTTTTTACCACTTCCAGGCCTAGTGACATGGGCATTTTTTCAATGTTTTTTCAAGGCATTTTTATAATACAACAGTATTTATAAATTAATCCAATTTACAACACATTTTGTTTTTAACAGGTTAATTAATCTGAGGCTTTCTCCCACTCCTACACAGTCATAAGAAATGTAAAAATATTCCTTGCCTGTCATGTATTGCAGTCTGTGTACACAATCTTGGCTCAGAAATGGAGTAGTTGGGAAGCAGTATATTATATCATAACACACATTCTTTTCTGAACTGTATGTGTTATGAGTAAATACGCACCGTCATTTTAGCAGCAAAATTATCAGACCCGGTAACAGCACATGAATTGTTTGGTGTTTGTGGAGATCATCGGAGACATGCAGTTCCCCTCCATAATGCAAAATGTGACTTTCTCCAACATCTGTAAGAAAAATGTTAGTTCAAATGCTTTGGCTACTATTTCCATAATTTCCATCTTTGTTATTTCTAATCCGTTTTATCTACCAGGACTTGTGCAAACCATTTAACAATATCTTGTGAGACATCATTTTCTCTAAATTAGAGAGACATATATTTGACAGGCGGCCCAGTCAGTGGATAAGAAATTGGCTGTAGGGACGTGCTCAAAGGGTTGTGGTCAGTGGCTCGACATCCAAGTGGACAGCAGTGACGAGCGGTGTCCTCAGGGGTCAGTACTGGGACCAGCTCTGTTTAACATCTCTGTTGGCAGCACAGTCCATGGGATCGAGGGCACCCTCACCAGGTTTGCTGATGGCACCAAGCTGTGTGGGGCAGTCCACATGCTGGAGCAAAAAGATCCAAGGCATTGGAATGAGATGATTTTTAAGGTCCCTTCCAGCCCCAAACATTCTATGGTTCTATGACCTAAGCAAGCAGATTGTAACTACGATATGATGTTATTTATCACAAGGGAATCACCCAGTTAATTTACTGGAATTTTAATATGGAGGAGGGGCAGGAAGAGAAACTGGAGAAGGAAGTTACCTAATATTTATTTTAGGAAAAACATGGACTTATGTGTTATAAAATGTGAATAACTTTCTTATCAACTAATTTTTCATTTTTTAATTATTATTTTTTGTATGTGTTTTGCTAACATGGAACACCTGTGAATCTTTCTTCAAATATGGACCTGGTATAAAAAGTTGGTGGTTATGTATTATCTACTATGATCCATCACTAGAAAATTAGAGGAAAAGCAACTGCTTCATCCTTTATCAGAAATCATTTGGCAGTGTTAAAATATAATGAAGTTTCCACCAGGTTTTTAGAAGAGATCCAAACGGAGCATAACGTCGGTTCATATTTTCAAGTACTCAGTTCACATTAAGAAGCTAAGAGGTGAATCAGAACTTCCTGTAATGATTAATGGCTAACAGAGAGTTCTGGTTCTCAATTAGATTTATCTTTTATACCCTTTTTCTTCTCCTTCTGATTAATTACGGTTTCCTGAAGATATTATTCTCTTCTTGGAAATTCAAGAAATGACTGTTCAGCAGCACCATATGAGATTGTTGTCATATCATGCTGGGCTCTCAGAGGCTCCTAGGCTGTATTCATATTCAGAAAAGTTAAACTGCATTCTCTAATGGTACACTCCATACTTATTTCTGTCATTTTTACCTAGAAACATTTTGTTAGAGAAAACAAATACCTGTTTGTAAGGTAAGGACTCTGAATCTGGCAGAAATATTAATTTCAAAATGGCTTGGAACTCTGAGGCAAAGAGTTCTCTTTGTCTGTTTTCTGTTCATTTTTGCTTGAAAATTGAATTATCTATACATATTATCTATACATCTTACTCTGTTAATCTGTCCTTGAAATTGCCCTTCTTACACTCCCAACTTTTTTTTGCTCTTGCCTACACACATTCTTTCCATACTCAAACTTGCTTGCTTACTAACTCTCTTTCTCTCTGTACCCTCCTGGCTATCTGCTATAGTGCAAAAGCTCCAGGTAAACCTTCCAAAAGTGAACAAGAAAAATAAACCGTGAATTAATAACGATAGTTAAGGAACTTTCTGTCTTACCTGAACAACATTTTATGTAATCCTTCTCACATTACAAAACTCTGATCATTGCTTTCATTTCACGGACAAGGAAAATGAGGCTGAGAGAGACAAAGAGACACCCACGATTGCATGGCCTGACTGTGTGGCACAGCCAGGGTTTGCATTTGCAATTTCTGGGTCTCAGGAGAATTTGAGGTTCCCTGCATTACTAGCTTTATTGCTGGCTGCAAGTGACTGGAGTAAACGACTCTGTTTATGGTTCAGAAATTTGTTAACTTTTTTTTGTTGTTTTTCATCTCTTCTTGGCAATCTCAGGAGAGTGGGTTCATGAAATGGGTTCATGCTAAACATTTTGGCTTTCATCAAAATTAAAGTGTTCTGTCTTTTGTGATGGTGCTCACAAAAGAGACTCTGGTTCTTTTCTGAAGTGATTGTTTTTTTGATCCTAAAAGTGATACAGAGTAAATGGCTCTTAAAACAGCCATGGGATGAGTAGCAGAAGAATGAAATCAGAATAGGTTGTACCTGCATATTAATCCTTTACATTGGCCTTTAAAATCCCAAGCACTGCCTTGGGGTCTTTAAGACCCCTGAGAGTCTTAAGGAACCATGTTTCCTAGGAAATGGATGTCACAGGAGCAGAAAGCAAAATGACCTCCTATTCACAGAAAAAAGTAGAGGTATTGAGTGTTTGTGTTCAGTTTCTTTGCTGTGAATATTATCTGACCCAAATTATCTGTTATCTGTATTATCTGATGTCTCCCTGAATACTATGAATGTGTTCACATCCTTAAATTTGTGCCTGGTCCATTTGCCCAAAATCCCCAACTATCTACTTTTAGTTTCTTCACCTCAGCCATCACAAACAGTGATACCTTTTCAGAGAAATCTGAAGAAAAGAGTCTCAGGAAATGTCCTCTGCCATACCAATGTGTATGTATGTAATGTAACAGCCAGGTCCTTTCCATAAGTTATGAACTATCTTGTGTAGCTTTGACTCATTGGAATTATTTTCCCCTTGCATTTGTCCTTCCCTTCTTCTGTGGGACATTGAGATTCAGATGAGTAAGCTCAGAGCTGCATCCCTTTAATATGCTGCCTTGCTGTGTACGCAACTACATTGTGCAGCTCAGAGGAGGTAGAAGTTTTAGTGTCTGCTTTATCATTATTATTACGTATGTGTCTAGATTTATCTGAGAATTTCTGAAACAGATAGAAATCTGTCATTGGCAAAGAATTTTATGTCTCCTTTATTTGAGCCTTAAACAACGAAAAGAGTCTGTCTAAAGGGAGACTGCTCAAGCGGTTCACAGCTGTCAGAGCTAAGGCATGTCTGTGACTTAGATCCATGTAGCATTTTCATTCCTGGTGGCAAGAGTGCTTCAGGAAGATGTTATCCCCCCCATCCCTGTGAAGCATTGCAGTTGGTGCTATAACCAAGGAGGCTCCTCAAGGCAGAGTGTGCATCCTGTGGTGAGTGGTGGCCATGGGAAGAGACTGTCCTGCCTCTGGGCACTGTGATGGCTCAGTGTGCTTGTGGGAAGCACCTGGGCACCTCCAGTATCCAGGCCATGCTGCCAAGGGCTCTCCTACAAACCTTATCTGAAAGCAGAACCAGTATGCAACATGCTGGTGAGGACAGGGCTGCAGAATTATATGCCTTGGAATGAACCTAGTGGACTTGCACCACAACTAGGCTATGACACTTCCTTTTGGAAAAAAATATTCTGCTCCAAGGAATGCAATATTTCTTCCACAGAGGAAGGAAAACAATTTGTGCATATAAGGTAGGACAAGAAGAAAGAATTTGACATGGTCCAGTGCTCAGTGTTTCATTCATGAGAATGCTGTTCATGTGATGAGGAAAAGGTCTAGAAATAAAAATCAGTATTTTAAGTTCTGTGTCAGAACTGTGGTTCTTTGACCTGTCAGAGTATTTTATTTTTACTGATTTTTATATTTTGGAATATATTTGAAAACTAGTTCCTTTGCTAATTAGGGGATAGAACTTAGCGGGGATAAAACTTAGCAATGAAATATTGGTTTTGGTGGTATTTATTTACACCTAGGAACTTCTGTGTCAGAACTCTCAGTTCAGAACATAGAAAAGAACAAATTCCATTAACAACTCCAAGTATAAGATTAATTGATATCACTGAATAACTTGTTTTCCTAGGGCGTCACAGAATCAGAGAATGGGTTGGATTGGAAGGGAGCTTAAAGACAGTCTCATTCCAGTGGACAGGGACATTTTGACTAGACCAGGTTGCTCAGAGCTCCATCCAACCTGGCCTTAAACCCTACCAGGGATGGGGCATCCACAAGTTTTCTGAGCAAGTGCATTTCAAGAGCATTTGATCTTTGTTTGTCCCTTTAAAAAATATATATATACCATGGATTATAGGTGAGAGCAATTGTGCCATTGCAAAATAAATTAAGGTGTGCATTCACAGTGTGTGAACTACTCCTTGCTGGCCACTTCTGTATGTGTTCCTACAACATAGTAGCTGTTCAGGAATTTATGGCTCAGAGGAATGGGTGAAGCACCTTGCATTTAGTGAACAGTGTTGCCAGGCAGGAAGATGAACCAAGGTCATCCTTTGAGCACTGAGAGCTGCTATCACAGCTGATATTGCAGGATCTTGTTCAGTTACTTTTAAGTCTTAATCTCCTAACTGATCACCTCCATTTTTAGTAATGCTCTCTTTCTTTATTAGACCAGGTCCCATTAATGTGCAGGAAGTAGAGGATCACACTGTAATAGCTGGAGAGACTTCCAAACAGGGGAAAATGATGTTCCTATGCATGCCAAAGACAGAAGCCACGGGGCTCTGCCCCACAGTCACTTTGCTCTATCTTAGGCTCACTTGTGAACCATTGTTTTTGCCAAGGCATGCCCTCCAAATTGCAGCTCGCACAGAAATAAATTTCCCTAGCTGGAGGAGTTAAATCTGTTGAAGCATAAGAGTGCAAAGCTAGAAAAAAACCCTCCAGGGATCATGCAAGTTGATGCGCAGCCTGACAGATAGTTAACTTTTTCAAAGAAAACCATTCACTGTAGTTGTCTTTGTCACTGTGCTTCATTAACATATTTAAATACCCTTTTTCTACTCTCCCATGCTCTAACTCAAGCCTATTTTTCTCCTGGTAGTTGTCACAGTGGACACACATACCAGCTGATACCCAACAGTTATATGATTCTAAGACATGTGCTGAGATGGCTACTTATAGTAGAAATATAAGAAATGTAGTATTTAAAAAATCACGTTTCATTTCAAATCTCTGTAACTCTAGATCCTTTATCATTACACTGATGAGCAACCATTAATTACGTATTTCAAGCTTGTTCATTTAATTTCTTTAACAGTAGGCCTTTGCAGTTCTCTTTGCTGAATTTTTTCATACTGATTTCAAATGACCTCACCTGTTTCTTGGGATCATTTTGAACTCTGGTCCTGTCTTTGAGAAACCTTGCATTTCTCCTGTTCTCATGTTTTTTGGAAGCTGTGATGAACACTAAGTAGGACTGCATCACATGAGCTGCCAGTGACCGCTGACATGATAAGATGCAGGACCAGGCACTATCTGACCAGCCCATCTGTATGCCCGAGCCATACAGATTTCTGCAACCTGAACTCTTCCGTGTCCTGCAATGTGCAGACACTAAACAATACAACTTTGTAGACTGAAAGAACTTGTAGGGAAAAAGGCAACAGATTGATGAAGCAAACTACAAGGGGAGAATGGTATGAAATTTTCTGCTTGTAAAATAGTTTCCAAACAATTGCATGCTCAGTAGAGAGAGTGCTGTTTAATCAGATTTGAAATGATGCAGCTGATCCCTTTGAGAAATGGCAGTGAGAGGAGAAAGACATTCTTATATGGAAGAAGTTTTCTATCCATTTCTGGCATGGTACAAAAGAAAATATTCCCACTTGGCAATAAGAATTATATTCTCCTTTTTTAAAAAAAGGACTGGGAGTGCCAGCTATGATTTTTGCTTTGTGAAGAAGAACAGAAATTTCTCTGCTGCTCTTGAATAGAAAACATGATGAGATGTTAATCATTCATTGCTGGAACTTATTAGGTTTTAGAGGAGGAAAATAAGAGATAAATGCAAAGATGGTCAAGTTCATTTTAGCTCTGGAGTTTGTTTTTCGCATCTAGTTCTAAAGGAGGAAAAATAGTCATGGATCTGACAAACAACTTTTCATGCCAAAATGTGCCTGCATCCTTTTTCTGTAGGTTTGGAAAACGTAATTTTTTGATTTCTGGCAAAATGCATAGCATGGAATTAATAACTTTTAATAACTAATAACAGTACTGCAATATAAAATAAAATCCTGTCCCCAAATTAAATATGAGGAAGGGCACAAACTACCAGAATTCAACAGAAGCTGAGTGGCCTATTCATCCATACCATGGCTATATATGGCCCTGGATGTAAAAAGGAAAGTGCATTTGGGCTAGATATGTATATGGCATAACAAATGACACGTTACTACTATACTGGTGAGATCCACTCATCCAATATAATATCGGATTTGGGGATGTTGCCCAGTGAATCAGGAGAATTACTCAGTGTGAATAACAGAGTGAAGTCCAGATCGTGACCAGGGAAAAAGCTGCTGGTTACAGTAGTTATTATTTTGCTGGAAAGGACCACGTGAAGAGGGAATGACAGTTTTATTGAAAATGATGCACAGGCTGTGTTTGATTAAGTGCTCTGCTTGAAAATTACTTGTTTTCCTGACTAAAGTTCTTCATATTTCCTGGATGATGCTGCACATTGCATGAGGCATTTTGTCTTATGCAACTTCATGTCACATTACACAGCTGATGCAGCCTTATGTAACTATGTTGGCATATGCAGAAAATTAAACAAGAGGAAACACGTGTTTCTGAATGGTGAGATATTGTAGTAGAAATAATCTTCCTTTTTTCCCGCAGTTGTGTTGTTGGCAGAGAGCAAAGATCTAGACTTTGTGATGACAAAGCTGTAAGATGTGGGAAGTGATGACATCGGGCTGACTAGACAATTATGCATTCATTGCCAGACTGAAGCAGGGAAATGCTTTACCCAGTAGTGTTGAAAGATCAGTACCACTGAGACTACTGCTGTCTTTCCATGTCTCACAAAAGCGGAAAAAATTCCAACCTACTTGCTAGGTAAGGACCTCAGTGCCTGTGTTTGAGCCAGGGCCCTATTTTAAGACCATGCATTATAAAAGCTCAGTTAATTACCAAACTAGTGACATTTCTGTAGAAGATAACACTCTGCATGTATCGACGTATTTCTATACTACTCAATGTATTTTCTACCACCCTCTATTCCCTTGACTGTTTTTCATTCCTGATCACTTACTGGCTGTCTCCGGAACGCCTGACAATGGGTGCTTCTGCCTTTGTTCTCTTTTGTACAGAAAAAAAGAAAAGCTGATATTGGAAGACAAGGAATTTTCTTGCAGCAGCAACAAAATGTTCTGCAACCTTTTCTTCTTCATATCAACCCCCCTCCTTATCACTGTTAGACATGGATGCTCTTCCAGTAGAAAAGACAGAAGTTATGTGACTTACTCATTCAAGAGGCTAAGTGAAATACAGGATATCAGTCAAGAAATTCACCTGAATGATTATTGGAGAAGATATTCAATCACACATCATGTGAAGTGTTGTTTTGCACAGTTTGCAGTATCAGCGACTCTGGTACTTTATAAAAGTACTGATGAAAGTTAATTCCAGTGGCTTTTTTTTGGAAAATTCTATTTTGGGACTCACCCAGCTGTGGAAGGAAATATGAAACTAAACTATAATATACAGGCTAATTCGTGTTGTGCTGTGTATTTTGTGATGTGTAGCCTCAGGAGTGCCAGTGTTACATACCTTTCTTTGAAAGGGTATATTATAGCCTGACATTTTTAGTCATTTGGGTTTGTGGAGTTCTCAAACACGCTACATACAAGGAAACAGCAAGTTATGTAACTAAATCTCAAGAGTTGTTGGTATATAATACACAGCCATCCCACAAAGATCCCTTTCAGGGCCAGATATTTCAGGGTGTATTGGTTTGGCATGAATGGTAAAAACCCAATTAGTGATCTGCTTTGGAACTGACAGCCAGGTTGGCCAATTGGATACAGGTGTACACCCCAGAGACACAGGGGTTAAATACTGATGGGACTGTGGGAAAGGCTCTCTTTGCTGCGGGCCTGGCCCTGAGGTAACATCGAGGGGCGGGAGCAGCAGGGCCCAGCTCAGGCCCCACCGCCCCCGGGGCCGGGCTGGGG
>WBMY01015147.1:267280-284771 GCA_013397315.1 Donacobius atricapilla
CTCACAGATGCAGATTGTCGGGCAGGCTGCGTTTGTGGGAGCTGGAAGCCACACACAGACTGTGTCTCTTTGTGGAAAGTTACCAGAACAAAATCAGGAGGGACTTGTCTCTCTCAAAGACTGGATGAAAGACTGTTTTATAAGTGGTACTGACTTAGAGTTCTGATTTTCTGTCTCTTTACATTGTTTTGTGGAAAAGTAAACTGTTGGTAGGGGAGAGGGGGGTGCTTTTAAAAAGGTTTCATGGGTTTTTTTATTTGTTCGTTTGCCCTTTAGTGTGTGTTAATAAATCTAACTGTTTCTATCTTTAAGTTGAGCCTGTTTTGCCTTTCTTTTAATCCTGTTCTGTAGTAGAAAACAGACCTCTACACTACATTTAACAGAACAAATTTGGTGAATGTGAAACCACTACACAGGGTCAGACTAGTACTTATGGCTGCCAGGATTCAGTTCAGGCAGGGAGCCACTGGGCTTCCATGCCATACAAAGTTCAGGCAGCCTGTATTTAGGCCAGTCTTTGAATAATGTGAGAATTACCACTGTTTGTGAGCTTCAAACAGGTGTAAATAGATGCATTAGGAATATGTATGTTACTTTCCCCTCTCAGCATAACAATGCCTGTTCACCGAGTCTTTTTTCATCTTGCTGCCATAAATCTCCCCTGCCATATCTACAGCTCTAAATGATGTGTTGATACCTATTTATCCCACATACTCTTTCCACTTCTTGTCCAGCTGCTCATCTTGCAAAACATTTGACTCCACAGTGCTTCTTACGACAGCAGCCTTGAGACAGGGAACACCCCAGGGTATGGGAGGAATGTGGCCCCCTCTCCCACTGTGAGGCCTGTCATGCAACTGCCAGCTTTCCTCTCCCACTTAACCAAAGATAAATGTTTAGTAGCTCAAATCTCACTGAAAAACCCCTAACAGTAATACCAAAAGCTAAATATTTCTTTGAGAGGACACTGCTCCTGGGTAATGGAGCCCTGCTGTACCCCTGTGTCTCAACTATTAAGTCTCTTTATATTAAGTCCTTAGTCCTCTCTCAGTGCTACTCTGCTTTCTGCTGGAATACTCATATAAGTCATACGGCTAGTTTTGTCTCTGAGGGCATTATTCAAAAATTGAGACTTAAAGCCTGCATAAATCATAGTCAAAATCAAAATTTCCATCTTGTATGAAGCAGATTTGCATTTCCATACAAAACAAAGGGGATCAGGTGCACCTTCAGCTAATCTGCGGACGCACATGAGTGGTGCAGTCACATCTGAAGGATGGGATGCCATCCAGAGAGGCCTGGAGAAGCTTGAGAAGTGGGCCTAAGTGAATCTCATGAAGTTTAAGAAGACCAAGCTCAAGGTGCAGCACCTGAGTTGGGTCAACCCCCAGCATCAGCACAGGCTGGGGATGAGCAGGTGGAGAGCAGCCCTGGGGAGAAGGACTTGGGGTGCTGGTGGGTGAGAGGCTGGACATGACCCAGCCATGGGCACTCCCAGCCCAGAAAGCCAAAGGTGTCCTGGGCTGCATCCAAAGAAGCGTGGGCAGCAGGGGAGGGAGGGGATTCTGCCCCTCTGCTCTGCTCTGCTCTGCTGAGACCCCGCCTGGAACCTGCATTCAGCCCTGGGGTCACAGCACAGGAAGGACATGGACCTGTTGAAGCGAGTTCAGAGGAGGCCATCAAGTTGATTAGAGGGTTGGAGCATATCTCCTGTGAGGAAAGGCTGAGAAAGTTGGCATTATTCAGCCTAGAAAAGAGAAGACTTCGGGATAAAGTAATTGCAGCCTTCCAGTTTCTGACAGGAGCCTAAAAGAAACACAGAGAGGTACTTTTTACAAGAAGATATAGTGACAGGGTAAGGGGAAATGGCCTTACGTTGAAGGAGAGTAGCTTTCAGTCAGATATTAGGACAAAGTTCTTTTCTCTGAGGATGGTGAAGCACTGGAACAGGTTTCTCAGAGAAGCTGTGGATGTCTCATCCCTGGAAGTGTTCAAGGTCAGGTTGGATGGTGTCCCAAAGCGGCTTGGTCTAGTGAAAGGTGTCCTTAACCTCAAGAGGGGAATTGGAACTAGATGACCTTTAAAGTTCCCTTTCAACCCAGATGTTCTATAATTCTATGGAGAAGTGGAAAAAAATGTTGCTGCAGAGCAAGAAGTTCTGAATGAGTGATTCATAATTAAAATGTTTCACTTAAATCTGTTGAAAGTGTAACAACACTTTCAAGTAATTTCAAAAATTAAACTACACTTCCTAAGAGACTTCTTTTCTCTCAGCAGTTGCTGTTCACACCTTGTGCCCTAATTTATCCCATGAGCTGGATTGTCTGTAAAGCTGCATTTCCCCAGGCACCAAGAGGCCTTCTCTCCCATTGTGGTAGATGTTTATGAACCTTTTTGACTTTCTCAAAACTGCATTTTCTTTTGAAAATAGAATTCCTGTCTGTGTCTACTAGTCATCCCCTCAGGCACTTTCAGAGTCTTTACCCACAGCCTGTTTTTCACCCTTCTCTCTCACTGCCTCTTAATCTTGTGCACAGTTTTTTCTGAGGCTGTATCTCAACCCCAACAGTCATGTTTCTACTGTCCTGAAGGAGGAAATCACATCTCTGTCCTACTGATGTTATTGGGTGCCGCATTGTTATATGTTACCTACATTCAGTGTTCTACTTGCAGGTCTGAATGCTTTCGCCTGCTTCTCTTAATTCAGCAAAAAAGGGCAATGGGTGTCTTTGAGGACTGAAGATGCATATATTAGTCATAAAAATAATGTTTGAGTCTCCCATTTCCTTCAATCTTTCCACTTCAGCTTCATTTCCCCCCGCCATTTACATCCGGTTTCCACTGGTAACACTTCAGGGGACTGTAAAAAGAAGCTGGACACCCAAGCATGCATCCAGTTCCCCAGTAGTCCCCTACATATTGAAAACTCACAAGGCCAGTTCAGCTTTCTGTTCAGAGCCTGAACAAGTCAGCTTTGCTCAGGGACAGGGTGATGGAGCTATAGCTCTGTCCCTGAGCAGCTGGGTGGGACAGGTTTAGTGTGCAACAGGCACTCAGTCACACTTAACCTCTGTCCCTGCCATCTCTGAATTTTTCGGCTGTGAGCATTGCCCCAGCTTCATGCAAAGTCAGTAGCACCTACAGAGATGAGCTGGGAGACCCATGTGTGCAACCTGGGGTAGGCAGGGACTACTATGGGCAGCCCAAAATCAGGTTTGTCTGAAGATGGCAAAAGGGTTTTTGCTCTTTGGCTCTGTATGTCACCTGCCAGCTGGTAAATCTGCCCTGCATGGTATTAATTTCACTGCTTAGGTTGGGATGTAGGACTTTCTTTCCCTCTTGGTGCGCTGGCTTTGCTTGCAGACAGGGACAGTACCACCCAAATGGGATCCCACTGTGGTGTGCAGACGACCCTGGGTCACCCAACACAAAACAGAACCAGATTGGGAAAACCTATTTGAAGTTATTCTCTGCAATCACATCAGTTTGTGACATTGATAAACTCATTGTTTCTGCTTCTATTACTTATCTGATCTATTTAGAATTGACGGACTTCTTGTATTGTCTCCTTTTTCAGCTCTCAGAAGTATATGGAAACCATTTCACTCTCTGAAATTCCCACAGCTGCTTCTAATTACTCATTGCTTTCCTAAAAGTAATTTTTCAGATTATATTTTATTTCATCATATGATATCCACACCAAATTCACAACCTCATTAACACTTCCACCCTAAAATAATTTGAAATATATTCCATTCTAGATTTTGTCGCATCAATATACATATGTCTAGTCTCCTGAAAAACCTAGTATAAATTCCAAGATGTGTCCATCCTGACATTAACTAGAAATATTTCTATATCCCATGTATAAATTGAACATTTTCATCTGTTCACACAGGATTTAGTAAACCCATCTCCTGGTCGTAGGAGGGAAAATGACCCTATTTTTCTCCTCCGTTTACTTTGCATTACACAGAAATCTGTAAATAAAAGAAATAAAACCTGTAGCAGGCAACTGTGTTCCCACCTCTATCTGTCTGGGCTCATTGCTCTTTCACTCTATTAATTAATGTAATTAATTATAATACTAGTAACTTTCAAATGATACATCAAATAGTGCATTTGTCAGAATTCTTGAATCTTCAATGGCCTTGCCTTTACTTGGCTGATGCCAAAAGTTGCTGTGCAGGCCGTGTAGATATTTAATGCCCATAGTTTTCATTGGGTACATAATCCCTTATAACACTTTAGCAACATCTGTATGCAATATCACGGTAGTGTGGGAGCTCCTGGACCTACTACTGGCAGGCTTCTCCACACGAGCCCGTGGAGAACCAGGTAGCCACATGAATACATCATGGTGTGGGCACTTTTGTTTGAAATTCAAGTTCATTTGATATACAGTGTGTTTTGCAGAACTGGGTGATTTCTTTCCTCCTGCAGCTGTTGCTCACTTATCCACCAGCATTAGCTGCATTTCTGCCAGCATTAGCTGCATCCTTGGGCCCCTCTGAGAGTTCTCTCATCTCTTGGGGTACTTCTCGTGACCGTACTTGGGGCTACTGCTTTTCTGGACACTGGTTTTACCCATTTCTGGGCACATGCTGCTGGGCATCTCCTGTATCACTCCAATTTCTCTTCTAGTTACATGGTGTTTCATTGAAGAAAAGAATCTTGAATGAGGATGACCAAGAAAATTTAGAGCCAAAACATGAGTGAATTTTAGAATATTCTGATTTAGAAGGGATCCGAGAGAGCCTTTGAGTTGGGATCCTATGCTCTTGCTTAGCCATTGCTCAATCGAAACACATTTTGTGAACTTTTTGGCCAAATAATATTTATTCAGGAGGAGGAAAGGGAAATACTCAGTGCATGGTTTCACAGTGCCAGCAAGCCCTGAGCAAAGGCTGAGCAGCAAAAGTTTGTCTTTTCTTGCTTCAGATCCACTTCAAATACTATGTCAAATCCTTTCAGATTTAGACAGTCTGTAGCTAAGATTGTTTTTAACAGTGAAAGAAAGAAAAAAATAGTTGTGGAAGCAGGCCAGTATTTCAAGGGTTCATATTCTGCCTCAATCTGCAGAAATGGGTACAGATCTGTCTGAAACCTACATGTTTGTCTGACAGTGGCACAAGCAATGAACAGATGTTATCTTCTATTGAGGACATATACTCTAAGGGGCAGATTTTAAACAATGGTCTCTTTTTTTTCCAGCTGCAAATGCGGGTATCAGGAATTTTGGGAGCTTGACAAGCACAAGACAGTTAAGTATGTGATTGTCCCTGCAGGCAAAGTACCCAGACACTTAAATTATAGGAATTACTTCATAGTTATTTGTGGATGCAGCAGTAGATAGGCAATGCCTGATGAAAGCCAAGATCCTGAGGTTTTATTTTGAATGCATTTGCTCATGGAACATTCTCTCTCATTTTTACTGATTCCATGTTATCCTTTGGTAACTAGAGTCCTGGTAAATATACTGAAAAATAAGCATTATGTAAGGCCTGGAATCAAACAACTGACACACATGAACTTACACCATTGCCTTTGTCTTGCAGGAAATTATTCTTAATGGCCAGTCAGTTGCATTTGTCCCTCAAGAAAGATATCCACAGTGGGAGGAGGGAAATGCACCATGTGCTTTAACAGAACTGCATGTAGCCCAGATATGATACTTGCATGGAGCTCCATAGACTTTTCCAAAAATCTCTGGGGATGATTGAAGGATGCTGCTTCAGCTGTATTCTGCTTCCTTATATGTATAAATTTGTTATGGCTAAAATCACCTTAAATTCATGCATTCAAAATCACAGTTGTGTTCATGTCTGTGTTTAATTGTCCTTATTGTATGAATTGGCTGTCTACTTCGCTGCTTTCCTGGTACCTTATCATTGTTAAAGGCAGGATGTCCATTAAGCTTCTGACTGCCCTGGTAACATTTCACAGAGCTGTGTGGAATTCATACCAGAAAAAAAAAACTTGCTGATTTATTCCAGAGAGGAATCACAGAATCAGTACTGTCTGGAAGGGACCTTTAAGATCATCCATTGCAATTCCCCTGCCATTGGCAAGGGCACTTTCCACGAGACCAGGTTACACAAAGCCCCATCCAACCTGGTGTTGCACACTTCCAGGGATGGGACATCCACAGCTTCTCTGTACAATCTGTTCCAGTGTTTCATCACCCTCACAGTGAAGAATTTCTTCCTAAATGAGAAGCAAAGTGATGTCATTGGCCGCTCATCCTACAACACAGCAAGGTGCCACATGGCATTTGCAACACAGGTGCATGGACACGTATACTGTGAGTGTCACGGTACTGTTCTTTTTGTGAGTACCAAGAGAAACCAAGGAGTCCTGTCCTCTGTGAGTTTGCCTTTCTCTGAGGCATTGGTGGATGTACTGTGTTCAGTAAGTATTGCTGGCTCCTTGGCAGATGGTCCTTTTAAGAACAGGGCTGATCTCTTTTGCTAGCAGATGGGATTCATCTCCAGGTGAATGATGTCATGTTGCCCCTCCAGACCTCAATGCATAACCTTTACCAATAGATAATCACCTTCCAATGTGTTTAATAACCTCTGTGCTCTATGTACGCTAAGATTTATCATTCCATTTGAAAAGAAAAAGCAGGAGGGCTGTGAAAAAGTCCTCTCTGTTCTCCTTGCCTCACCTCACTCATTTCATCCTCTTTCAACTGCATGTTATTTTTTGTCACTGACTAGTTATTCCTAAGGATTTGCAAAAGATGTATCCTCTGTCAACTAGGATAGGTTGATGTGGTTGGAAACAACCTTTGGGGATCTGTTAGTACAATAAGTTCAATCGGTGCTAGCAGGCTCAGGAGGAGAAAGGAATAAACTCAAGGGAGCTAATGTTTGGGGTAGGTGTTAAAATAGGCTGATCACTAGTGACTCATGGGTAGTGATGTGAAAATTTCATTCTCCTGAAGGTAGAAATAAACCCATTAAATGAAACTAGCATTTTATGGATGCAATGGTTTGTGATCTCAGGCCGTATAGCTCAGTGGATGCTGACACACTATGAAGTAAAATAATGAATCTGAAGAATCCATAACATGTGAAATAAGACTGCACTGATAGCTGTTTTGACAAGAGCAATGACCCACAAGATCCAGCTTGGTTTTCTCATTACTAAATATGGTCAGTGCTTTGTTTTGTGAGGATTCCACTGTTGTCTAGTTTTAACCACCTTTGATGGTAAATAGTAGCATGAACATTGCAACAAATAAACATTCATGGGACTGTATGTCAGAAATCAGCCTTTGCCTCCATTTGCATGCCAATCTACCTCTTGCGTAGGATGTTTAATGCACAGAGTGCAGTGAGGTGTGTAACACACATTGTGTGGTACCCTGGCAGCTGAGGGACGTGGTCAGGGCTGGGAGCAATGGGAATGCAGCTGCAGTGATGACAGGGGTTTTGCAGCAATTCAGCATCCCTTCTGTCCTGTAGAAGATGTGCAACATTCACGGAAATAAGGACTATTCAGTGGAGGGACTATATCCTATTTTCCTTCACTCTCTCAGGAAATCTATCCTTTTAAATGTGTCAGTGTTTTTTCTTTTGGTTTTCCTAATCATTTTCTGCTGTATTCATAGAAAAAGGCAGCATCACGGAATGAGAAGAGTAATAAAGTGAAGTTATAATTTAATTTTTCTTTAAAGAAATCTGATGTATCTGTGGATTTTGATTCTTCACTTGACATGTTTCAGGTAGTGTTGTTGCTCAGGTTACAGCATTTGTGTTGCTTTGTTGGACAAGCCAAATAATCCCTTGTTTTTTTTTTTTTTTTTTTTTTTTTTTTTTTTTTTTGTTAAATGTTTTAAGAAGAAATATATAGCTTTATATGGAAGGTGAAGCATAGCTGACAGTCAGTAGCATTAACAGTACAATATATCTGTGCATAAAGTGTTGCTTCAATTTAACTAGTTGTTGTAACAAAGGTTTGTTAATAGAAAGCATTCCTGCCTATATAACTATGCAATTACACTTGTCTGGATTTGGGGTTACATTATTGGTCAGGCAAGGGTCTTAATGATGTTCAAAATAAGAATAACTCAAAGCCAATAAAAGAGATGTCTAGGAGCCTTTTTGATTTCCAGTATTTGCTACTGCAGCTTTCTGGAAACTGCTCTTACACTTTATCTAACAGCTTCTACCACCTGATTGCACCAGGTTTACACACCTGAGACAGCTTGCACACCACACATGCCAATAGTGTACGGAAGAGCAAGAGGAAGTAGAGGTGCCACAATAAGTGTTAAACTGCAAATGAGACTGCTTTGTGATAAACACACTTTGCATATAAAACAACAAAACATGCACCAGAACTTTTTTCCAGGTGACAGTGTAATTCATAAAAAATGAGTAGAAGAAAACTTTGATGAATGTGCTGCCTGCAATATGTGCCTTTGTCACCCACCTGTGTGCACATCTGTGTTGACTGCGAAGTAAGTCCAGCTGACGTGTAGAGCAGGACGGGGCTCTGTCTCCATCCCTTCCTTGCTGCACTTGTAGCACACCTTGTATAGGTATGCCTGCCTCTCCTTCTCATACTCCCTCCCTCTCCACTTCTCACACATCTCCCTGGCACATTATAGAGCTTATCCTGGTTCTGAAATTAGGTGAAAGGAAAACCAAACTACTTCCTGACACTGCAGCCCTTGAAGATGGTAAAAGAAATAGAGAGGAAGCCTTATGACGAGCGGCTGAAATCACCTGACTTCTTTATCCTGGAAAGAGGAGATGGAGGGGAGACCTCATTGCAGTCTACAGCTTCCTCACAATGGGAAGCAGAGGGGCAAGCGCTGATCTCTTTCCTCTGGTGACCAGTGACAGGCCCTGAGGGAGTGGCATGAAGCTGAGCCAGGAGAGCTTTGGGCTGGATGTTAGACAAAGCTTCTTCCCCCAGAGGGTGATTGGGCACTGGAACAGGCTCCCCAGGGAAATGGTCACAGTACCAGCCTGACAGAGTTCAGCAACTGCTTGGAAAATGCTCTCAGGCACATTCCTGGGGTGTCCTGTGCAGGGCCAGTAGCTGGACTTTGCAGATCACAGAATATTCTAAATTGGAAGGGACTCACAAGGATCATCAGGTCCAGATGAATTGAATAGCCCATACAGAGATCAAACCCACAACACGGATGTTATTAGCACTATGCTCTAACCAACTGAACTAATCTCAGGGTCACTTCAATGTTCCTTGTCAGTCCCTTCCAGCTCAGGACACACTAGTGGTCCTGCACACAGATCATGAGGAGGTTGGGGAAGTAAGTCGTCTGGATCCCTGCAAGGTTTCGGGTATGAATACACACATTTGGAACCATTAGAGGAATCCTGTGTGGGGCTAGATGCACATGTCTGTGCGTATGTTTGGTTAGATCTGAGAGAGTCAAACACAGTCAAAAGAGACACAATGGAAGGGCACACAGAGAGAGGGGACAGTGAGTAAAAGCTGAAAACTTTGGGTGTGATACCAGACAGAAAAACACTTGAGGTTCTGGGAGAACACTTGTCCTCTGAGCAAGGAAACTACTGTCTACTGTTGGATTTCTAGTGACCTGAAAAGATTGTACATTGTCTAGCTGTTTTTTTAAATAAGTAAGATTTCAACCATATCAAATGTATCATCCAGTTGTCCAGGTGGAATGAGTTTGCAAGACCTTGAATATCAAGAGCCTGGTTCATATATTCAGATATTGATGAGAGATTTGAGTATAACTATCGATAATATAGATTAATTTTGTTGAGAAAGTTGACTGCAAACCTTATGGGACAAGGTTTCATATTCAATTTCTCATATATATTAAAGCTTTTTATAAGGACTTCACATGCAAACTTTGTATTTTGAAACTTCTTATCATAGAATGGAGTTAATAAAATAGCATAAAGCATTCTATGTTTGACTTTCTGATCTTGCCCTCATTCACCATGAAAAAGCTTCATTGTGCTTTGAGGGTCCTGTAAGTTGTATTTCCTTATAATTACTTTGTTCAGTCTTACTTCATACAAGTCAAGCCTTGTATTGTTCTCAGGGATGCAGGTAACATATTCCAATGTACTCTTTGGTTTTGCAGGCCCCAGAGCTATTTTTAAAAGGGCCAGAAATATTTCAATAGGCATACTTTTCAAGGCATTCAGTTGAATACCACCAGATTGCTCTGAGCTCTGTAATCCTACTAGAATTAATTAAAAATTACATAGCATTTTCCATCTGACTATATTACCACTTGGACATTTCATGATGCTCCCACAAGTTTGATTCCTGCTTCTCTATTTTACAAGATTATTATAGAGATTCATGACATTTGTCCAGATACCCACTTGGTTTTCTGTTCTCACATTTCAGATGCTTAGCTAAGAGAGCTAAAGCATGATCTTCTAAAAGCATAGTGAATCTGCAACTTGAAAGAAAGTTTTATTATATTTAAGGTCATTTATTGCTTCTATATATCCAAAGGTCCAAGCTTCTTTAACTCATGACCTGACTTCATTTTACATTATGATTATAACCCAGATTTTAAGTCCAGCATGTTCCCAGCTACCTTTCCTCTGTGTTCTTAGGCAGAAGGAAAATGCTTCTGTTCTTTTAAATTATTATATTTTTCAGATTCTATGTTATTTTTGGTTCTCACTTATGTAGTACAATTGTGTTCTGTGCCTTCATAAAATGTTTCATACTAATCAAATAATAACGTGGAAAATAATTTCAAAATAAATCTTAGACAAATATTAAGATACAAACAAGTCTTTATAATCACTCTCCATTTTTCAAGATTTGGTTTTTACTTCTTTGCAAGCTTTTGAGTACTGGACTGATTACCCCAAAAAGTGGTATTTCATATTCCAGAATGTGCTTGTAGGCAAACAACGTGAAGGTAAAAAGCACAAATCAATCAGGAGAAGAATTAACCCGAATTGACAGTATATACCTAGATTGTATGAGATCAGTGCAAATGATTTAAATTCAATGGCATTTTCCAACCTGTAAGCCAAGTGAATACTTTGGAAGGCATGCGTATGGAGTTTGTGTTTATAGTCTACCAAAGGTTAATGTTCCCTGATGACTGTGGCTGCTGAGTGAAGGCTGGCAGAACCTACACTCCAAAAGGCAGTCTCAGCATGTATAAAACTAAATGTTCCCATGGTCTGAAGTGAACTTTCTCCTTATGCTGGTGAGCAGCTGGGCAGAAAGCTTAATTAGGAGTCTGCTGCACACCAAAAGTGTGCCTTGTAAGTGCACAGTAATCTCACAGGGGCACGCGTTAGCATCTGGAGCCAAGAATGATATCAGTGCCATAATTGAAGCCCTCACCTCAGCTTTAGGAAATGCTGTGATAACAGCAGCACATGCTTTTGCATGAAATATGCTGTATCCCTAGTGAATGAACAAGCTCTCAAGGCAACATGATCTGCAAACAGTGTGAAGCTGAAGCAGGATCTTTCATGTACTGCCTTCAAGGGAGCTTACCATTTATTATATGTTGTAAACAACTTCTCCTCAAATTGTCTACAGCCTCTGTTGGAAAAGTTGGTAAGGAGCTCCTGGACCCCAAGACTTGTTACTATTCTTATAGCAGTTAATACATAAGAAGATAAAAATGAGTCATAGTGAGCTGAGTTTTCATACAGAAATATGTAATGATGAGTTCAACTGTTCAACTCTTTAATTTAAGACTGACTGTGAACCTCACTGTTTTGTTAAATGTCCATCAGCCCTTGTGGTAATACTGGCTTACCATTCTTATATATAGGCTTGGTGTAAAATGATGCAAAAGCAGAGTAGAGCAAAACAAAAGAGATTTATTCCTCTAGGTCAATGTGTTTGGTCTGTTTAATATGTAGAAAGCAGCGAATATGGAGAATGTTCAAAGATAGGGAATATCCAGTATGGAATGCCTCAATTTTGTATACACATTATATGTGTATATGCATACGTTTACATGAGTATAAAGTGAACTAAAGAAATAAATTAAACCCCTGCTGACTTAGAAAAGAAAGTATTTGTGAGAGCAGTGTGAGAACTCCAGTGGTAATTAAATAGCAATTTTTTGTGGTGGGATTTCTCATGGGGCTCAAACTCCTTGAATGGTTTAAATTTTCCTCTTGTTCATGTACATATGGCTGCTTAGCCATTTTCAAAGTCTGAGACAAGAACTGTGTCAAGCTTCTCAGCAATTTAAGCAAAATGAGCCATGAAGTGGTAGCAGGTTGGGGCTTGGTGGGTTAGTAGGAGCTGAGACTGGTGTAAAGGGTCCTGAGGGCAGCTAAATGGGAATTTGCAGTGATCTTGGTGAGCCATTTAGCTTTTCTGGGTGGATATTGCATCAGATTATCTTATTATAAAGCCAGATCCAGACAAACTTGCTATTTTCACTGGTCAAATTTGGCAGAAGTTTTGCCAGTATTGGAAAGGCATAAAAAATACTTCTGTGTAGATTTGTAAAAATATCTTTCATTGATATTAATTGTACTTGGAATGCATCTACCTCATTGTTTATGAGACGTATCCCATGCAGTTACATTTTGCTGCTTTGATGGTCCATGAAAGATACCCTGGAGTTGCCCGCTCTGACAGCAATTACAAGTGCAGATGTTGTTACCTCTCAGTATTTTTAGCATGAATCTATCAATATGTGGTGTTTTCTTCAGACCCTTAAAATCTTGAAAGTTTCAGGAACTTTTGTTTTTAACATATGTGCAATGAGAAGCTTAAAAACACAGGTTTGCATGGACTTGAAATGTCTAACACTTCCATGCATTTTTCAAATTGTTTAGAAATTAGGGTCCTAACAGGAAGGTTGATAAATTCAAGGCTGTCAGTAACAAACATTATTTTAATCTGCTGTTCCCTCTTACCCCCATCATTCTTGGCCATTATATTACCTTTCCTTTTGGGTACTTTAGGATATCTCCAATCTAGATTAGATCTATGGCCTGGTGATCTTGTATGAAATCTGGACAGGTTGTGGGATTTTGGAAAGGCTTGGTAAATATTGAAGAAGTTTTGACCTTCTGGATGTTTACCCTATTTGAATAAGCCAAACGTTAGATTTTTCAGAGGGTATAATAATTCACAATGTAGCTGGCAGAAAGTCCTACTTGCTGAAAAGATACCTTTCAGTGGTAGCAATTGTTGAATTTCAGCATCGTGAAAATGAGCATTTTGTTAAAAAAATTACCAAACTGGTTCTGGGCTCTTGGTATTTATAATGCCTTTCAAAAAAGAATGCCAAACACTTTTGACCCCAATCAAAATTTCATATTCATGTATATACGGTGATACTGAACATGTGGTAGATATCAGAGAAGCCATTCAGTAGAGTTTTCTAGTAGATCCATATTTGAAATACAGCCTTCAGGCTCTCAAAGGTATTATCAGTGCATGTTCCTCTTATGAAATTTATAAAATAAGATTTTGTGCTAATGATCCTGTGTGCGCACACTCTTCAAAACGCACCTACAAGAAGATTATCCTTCCATATATAGTAGCATGAAATTTATGACTACAGAATCCATAAATTTTTCCTCATGCTGGAAACTATAGTGCAGCATGTGCTCAGAAACAGCAGATCCTATCAGATAGGATTAGCAGACAGGAGGACGAAAAGCACAGTTCTTAGTGAGCTGACATCTGCTTTACTCACTTCCTGCATATTGCAGACTGCTGCAGGTCAGGAACAATGACTTGTTATCAGCCAAGGCAGTAAGCACTCCGAGTTGAGTGAAAGAGTTGGGGAAAAATGGATAAATTACATGTTCTTATAGGACACTTGTAGGGGATCAAACAAATTTGTCCAAAGCAGTATAAAAAAGAAATTCCCTCTTTTAATTATGGCGACAGCTGCTACAGGTAGCCTGTTAGCTTCACCATAATATCTGTGAACCTTGGAACAGTGCATTAACTCCCCACAGTCTGTGCTGCACAAACACAAAATGAAGGCTGCTGTGGGAGGCAGAGTGAATTGCACTGCAGCTGGGCTGGGAACATCACCTGGTGCAAGCTAAAGGTGCATTGTGGGAAGTGCTCACTGTTGCTCAGCTGGGAGCAGCTTTTAAACCTCTTCAACTTGCTTATTCAGATGGGAAATGCTGTCTCTTTCTCAAAGGAATTAAATCTACAGGCATATTAAAATATTTAATACACTGAGTTAGAACAAACAGGCTTTATATAGTGAATGTAATGGTATAATAAAAGAACAGTATGACCAAGAGATGCACTGAACAAAAGTAAACAGATTCGGTCAATTAAACTGCTCCAAATTACAACCATTGTAGCCACGGAGGCATGGTGAGAAAGGAATCTTGTTCCTTATGTCCATTGCAGGTGAGGCAGTGATGCAAGGCTTGCGAAGTTGCTGTAACTGTCTTGGCATTTCCCAAAATCTTAAACAGCACTGTGGAGCTCTTTTCTAACAGATTTCATTTTTGATTACTTTGAAAGTATAGAAAGTCTTCTGTTAGCTAAAATGAAGTAACATGACTAACATTTTGTCCGGTGCAATATCAAGAAGCTCATCAGTGCTGGAACCCTATATGGGAAATCTCTGTTGCTCATCCACTGTCCTCTGAATTGATTTCATAATGAGACATTACATGAGAAAGACCAAATCTCTAACAAGTAGCTCGACTTGATCAGTTCAGAGTAAACACTGCAGTTATCGAGTACAGTGGAGTAACATAGATACTTGTAAAGATGGCCTTGCTAGCAGTATGTGTAAAGAGGTTTTTATTGTTAAATTAAATCAAATTAAATTAAGCTTGCAGCAAAAGAAATGGATTGCTTCTTCTCTGACTCCTCAGTGTATAGCACTTCACATCTCACTGACACAGCTTTGAAATAATTTATCACATACACTTTGCAAAGCTGAAAACACTGTATGCAATATTTTAGTGGCAATGGGGTTTGTTCTCTTAAAAACGAACTTGCAAAATCTAGCAGTGTAATAATGTCCAGTCAAGAGCTAAGACATATATGGAGGAGAAGAAGGTGATTTGATACAGCCCACATGGCTTCACGAGGGAAGATTCTGTCTGATCAACCCAGTAGCCTTCTATAGTGGAGTAAGTATGTCAGTAGATAAGGGAAGAGCTACAGATGTCATTTAGCTAGAATACTGTAAGGTGTTTTACATGTTCCCCCCTGCTTTCTAAATTGAAGAGTGATGGATTCAACAGGTAGACTCTTAGGAGGATTAGGAACTGGTTGTGTGGTCACCTCCAGTAGCTAGCTGTCAATGGTTCACAATCCCAATGTGCATCAGTGATGAGTGGTGCCTCTCCAGGATTCGCACTGGGACTAGTGTTATCTCTTCATCAATGACATAGACAGCAGGATCATGTGCACTCGCAGCAAATTTGCAAGTGACATCAAGCGGAGTGGCGCAGTTGATTCACCTGAAGGACAAGATTTCTTCCAGAGGGATTTGAACAACTGGAGAAGTGGGACCACAGGAACATGATGAGGTTCAAAAAGTCTAAGTGCAAGGTGCTGCACCTGGGTCAGAGCAGCCTCTGGCATCAGCACAGGCTGGGGATGAACAGGTGGAGAGCAGCCCTGGGGAGAAGGACTTGGGGTGCAGGTGGGTGAGAGGCTGGACATGACCCAGCCATGGGCACTCCCAGCCCAGAAAGCCAAAGGTGTCCTGGGCTGCATCCAAAGCAGCGTGGGCAGCAGGGGAGGGAGGGGATTCTGCCCCTCTGCTCTGCTCTGCTCTGGTGAGACCCCACCTGGAACCTGNTCTGGTGAGATCCCACCACTGCACTCAACTCTACATCCAGCTTTGGGGTGCCCAGCACAGGAAGAACATGGACCTATTGTGAGAAAAGTCCAGAGAAGGCCACTAAGTTGATCAGAGGCCTGGAGCATTTCTCCTGTGAGGAAAGGCTGAAAAAATTGGTTTTTTTCAGCTAGGAGAAGAGAAGGCAAATTGTGGCCCTCCAGTACCTGAGGGGAACGTATAGGAAAGATGGGGCAAGACTATTTACAAGAGCAGGTAATGAAAGCAAAAGGGGAATGGGTTCAAATTGAAAAAGAGTAGGTTTAGATTAGATATAAGGAAAAAGTTCTTTACTGTGTGGGTGGTGAATCACT
The DNA here is from genome assembly GCA_013397315.1 of Donacobius atricapilla. Lineage (NCBI taxonomy): Eukaryota > Metazoa > Chordata > Aves > Passeriformes > Mimidae > Donacobius > Donacobius atricapilla. The sequence continues at coordinate 283,394 of WBMY01015147.1, forward strand.
TGCATATGTTGCCCTGGGAAGCTATGGATGCCTCATCAAAGGTATTTAGCCATGTTAGATGGGGCTCCGAGCAATCTCATCTAGTGGAAGGGCTGGAGCTACATGATCTTTAAGGTGTCTTTCAATCCACACCAATCTATGATTCTGTGACCTCCTTTCTCTGTCCTGCTACCTCTGGGTTAGGTTATTTCTGCCTTGATGCTTTATATGTACTCAAACTGGAGCTCATATTGCCTTCCTTTGTGTTTTTCTGAAGTCTTTCCAGAGTTCTTTGCCAATGGCATGGCATTTCCCCGCTACAAATAGTTAAGTAGCTTGTTTAGCAACCACCCTTTTTACTGAAGGTTTTTTGCTGAAGTTTTTACTGAAAGTGTTGAATAACCTGGTCCTTGATATTATCCTAACTCCTTGCTCCATGACAAGTAAGAATTAAGCCCTGCCCTCTTCTGCTTACTCTTTTAGATAGCCCAAAAGACCACTTCCTCCAAACCCCTAGCAGTTTTGTCTCTTAATGACTTTTTTTTTTTTTTAATCCTATAGAAATCACCTTACCATTTGAGAAGTTTTGACCAACACATGTTGTCATACTTTATCCATCTACACAGGCATGTATGCTCTTTTTTGTGTTTTCATTGCTGTGGTTTCCCTGGGGATGTGAGTCATCCAAATATAGAACAAACCAGGGCAGAATTTTCTAACCTGGCTGCTGCTGGCATGGCTGTACTGTTGTCTCTCCTCTGCAATTTCTTGGGAGTGTGTCTGCAAATGCTCACAATATTTAACAGCGACAGCTTATGAGTCTGAAAACATCTCAGGGTTTAACCCTGCTGGACCTGAAAGGGCTGGGGGTTTTATATTCTTCATGATTTACGTCACAAAAGTAAGTGGAGCAAACTTGTGCACCTTGTAATTGTAGTGGTTATCACATTCGCCTAATTTTCATTTTAGTGGAATAGGATTAAAAGAAAAGCAAAACAGGTTCAATTCAAAATAGAAACAGTTAGATTTATTAACATACAGTAAAGGTAAACAAACAAAAAAAAACCAACTACGAAACCCTCTCAAAAACAACCCCTCTTCCTCCCTAGCAACAATTTACTTTTCCACGAAAAAGCAATGCAAAGGGACAAAACATCAGAACTCTTAAGTCAGCATTACTTAATAAAATAGTCTTTCATTCAGTCTTTTGAGAGAGACAAGTCCCTCCTGATTCTTCTGGTAACTTTCTATAAGAGCCACAGTCTGTTTGTGACTTCCAGCTTCACTAACGCAGCCCGCCCGACACTGCATCATGTGAGCCTCTTAAAATGTAGCTTTTTATATGACTACATAAGGGCTTGTGGATTTTAAAACACGGGGTTTTACTTTTTAAAGATGC
>WBMY01015147.1:292412-345931 GCA_013397315.1 Donacobius atricapilla
AAAAAGTATGAGTTTTAGATTATAGTGTAATTGCTGCTGGTATTCCTTTACTGTAGTCTATTACCCTGAAAGGATATTAGGAGCTAATAGCTTTGCACATTATAAAGCCAGTAAGATATGAGTGTAGGAATTGTAATTTATAAAGACCACCTTTTAGAGGATAATAACTTTTTCTTGCTGCATCTTTACAAGGCAATTTATTTATAGACAGTAAAATTAAAATTTGTTGCAACCAAACTAAAATATAGCTGGTAAAATTAAAATATTTCCCCCTTGTTGCTCTCTCTTTCTTTCTCTCTTTCTCTCTTTCTCTTTCTCTCTTTCTCTGTTTCTCTGTTTCTCTCTTTCTCTGTTTCTCTCTTTTTAAACCTTTGAAGTCTAATCAAGAGACATATGTTGCATATAATTGGCATTATTGTCTGTCAGTATCAAAATGCGTTGGGTTTGTGTGGCCAGATTTTTGTCGTGGAGGGAGCTACAGGGCTGAATTCTGTGAGAAGCAGCCAGAAGCTGCTTCCATGTCTGGCATGGCCAGTGCCAGCTGGCTCCAGGGCAAATGTCCAGCTGAACAAGGCTGAGGCAATCAAACTTGGTGGAAATGCTTTGGGGATTACATATTTAGGGAAAATAAAAGTTAGTGCACAGGTGTAATTATGGACAGACAAGAGTGAAGTGAGAATGTGTGAGAGGAACAGCCCTGCAGACACCCAGGTCAGTGCAGAGGGATGGCAGGAGCTGCTCCAGGCACTGGAGCAGAGATTCCCCCTGCAGCCCCTGGTGCAGACCATGGTGAGGCAGCTGTGCCCCTGCAGCCCATGGAGGTCCATGGGGATGCAGAGATCCACCCACAGCCTGTGGAGAAGCCCTACATCAGAGCACGGGGATGGCTGGGAGGAGGCTGTGACCCCTTGGGAGGCCCGTGCTGGAACAGGCTCCTGGCAGGGACCTGCAGACTCATGGAGAGAGCAGCCCACGCTGGAGCAGATCTCCTGGCAGGACTTATGACCCTGTGGGGGACCCCCAGGAACAGGCTGTGCCAGAAGGACAGCACCCTGCAGAACAGTGACCCATATTGGAGCAGCTTGTGGAGATGGGTGGACTCGCATTGGAGAAGTCCATGGAGAATTGTCTCCTGGGGGAGAGACCCCATGCTGGAGTGGGGGAAAGACTCTTCTTCCTGAGCAGAGGCAGAAACATGTGATGAACTAACTGTAATCCCCATTTCCTGTCTCCCTGTGCCGTTCAGGGAGAGTAGGTAGAGTTTGGGAAGGGGGGGAGGGGAAAGGGTTTGTAAGATTTATTTTGATTTTCGTAATCCTGCTCTGATTTTTTCAGTGATTATTTCAATTAATATCCCCAGTTCAAATCCATTTTGCCCTTGACCGTATTTGATGAGTGATCTCTCTCTGCTCTTGTCTCAACTCATGGACCCTTCATTATAGTTTCTCTGCCCTGTCCAGCTGCAGCAGGGAGTTACAGAGCAGCTTTGGTGGGTGCCTGGAATCCAGCTGGGGTCAACCCACTATGGCATTTTTGGTGCACCAGCTGGGAATTTTACACAGGTTGCAAGAATGGGAGTCTTGCCTGATACCACTACCATGCAAACTCATTACTACCACAGAACTACAGAATGGCTGGGGTTGGAAGGGACCTCTGGAGATCATCTAGCTCAGACCCCTTGTTAAAGCAGGTTGCTTTGACTATCTTCAGAGAAAGAGACTTCATATTCCTTCTGGGCAGCCTGTTCCAAAGCTTAATCACCCTCAAACTGACAAAGATATTCCTCTATTTAGATAGAAACTTCCTTCAGTTTGTGCATGTTGTACCTTATCCCCTTCATTAAAGTTTCTCACTGTCACCATGGTTGAGTATTTAAGTATAGTGCTTTTTCTCTCTCCTGGATTGTATGCATAATCTAAATGCTGACTTTTGGCTCCTCCTGTTTTTTCCTGTGGACTCCCCTAACTTGGTTTTCAAAGGTGAAGCGGTGATTTCTGCTTTTTCAAAAACACTGAAGCATCACTGCTCTTTGTTCAGGTTTCTTAACAAGAGAGGGTTTCATCTTAAAATTCTGCATGCCCTAGAAGAATTTTAGAAAAATCTGCTATGGCTAGAGCAAGTTTAAAAAGTTGTTATTTATTTAAAATAGGAACAGAAAAAAGATATCCTCCAACCTTAAGAAACTGGAAGAATCCTTATGACATTTTTCAAGTTTGTGTATTTTTCAGAGTGTTTAATCATAAGATTAGACTCTTATTTTAATAGCTGTAGTAGGAGACTTGCTGAGAAACTCTATCCTAGTAGAGCATGGTCACTGGGCATATGATCTCTGAAATTCATTTTCTTTCCCCTGAGGGAATTACAGAAGTTGTCTCCTGCCAACTGCAGTTAAGGTAAACTGACACTGGCAGTTCCACTTACAGCTTTCCAAGCTTGCTGGCAAAGCATTGAGAGGGCAGGAGAGCAAAATATTTTCCAAGCAATGGTAACCATTTGTGCCCTGATTATTGCAAGAGAGAACCAGGGGATGACAGTGAAGCACGTTTTCACTGGAGTTAGAGGCTATCTGGAATGGCAAAATTATTTAAATGCCCATTATTTGCTCCATGAAGACCTTTGTGCTTAATTATGACTACACAAGGGCAGTCAGCTGGGAAGAATGGGTGCAATCTAGAAAACATAACCGGAAATTTGTTGTGTTCCTCTTCTGCTTTCCCTCTATCCCTCTCCTACAGGCACAATATGCATATGGAAATGCCATTTCAGAATTTATGCTCATTTTTATAATTTACACTGATAAGAATTTGACCACACACATTTTGTGAAAAACTTTTATTCCATTCATTTGACAGTACTGATCCTAGTACTCCACTCAAGGTTTACTCTTCTTAATGCTTGTGACAGCTCAATTTTGATGAAGATGTTGTGGTTTTAAGCCCAGCTGAAGATGAAATACCACACAGACCATCTCAATCCTATCTTCTGAGAAGAGGTTAACTCTATGTTATCTAAAACCAGGATACAAGATCAGAGTGTTATTGCAAATTATGAGACTCTTTCATTCATGTAAGCCTTTGATCAACTTTTTTCACAATGTGAAGATGATCCTTCTCCTCTTCTCAGCCCTGGTAAGGCCACAGCTGAAGCACAATACCTAGTTCTGGGCTCCCCACTGCTGGAGAGAGACACGACTATTGAAGACAGTGAAGCCAAAGGCTGCATTTAGATAACAAAGGAACTGAAGCATCTTCTGTAAGAGGAAAGGTGGAGAGAGCTGAGACTCTTCTACCTGTAGGAGAGAAGGCTATGGATAGATTTCCTCAAGGTGTATAGAGGTGTGAAGGCAAGGGAAAAAGGCTGTTTCCAGTTGCACTCAGTGACGGGACTAGAGGAGCTGGGCACAAACTGAAGCATGTAGGGGAGGTTCCTCCTCAACATCAGCAAATACTTTTACTGTGAGGGTGATCAAGCACTGGCGCGTTTCCCAGCAAGCTGCTGTACTCTACATTCTTGGAGATATTCAAAGCTGTCTGGAGGTGGTCTTGGACCATATGCTGAACATGAGCATGAACGTGTTCCTTGAGCATGAACATTTGACGAAGTGACCTCTGCAGGTCCCTTCCAACTTGAACTGCTTTGTCACCTCATGGGCTTCCCCTCCAGCAATGATGGGTGCTTTCCACTCTTTTGAAAGCCCTTGCCAGAGCTGTCAAAATGACCTGCTGGCACTGAGGAGGTCTCCAGAACTTCCCGCCTGCATTGCAAGGCTGCCTATTGCCAGACCTTTCTGCTGGGGCACCAGCTTTCCATCACAGGACCCAACAACCCTGAGTTTAAAACAGCTCCTAATCTTGCTACTTTTCAGCAGCCACTGCCTCTGTGCATGGACTCCCGTGGGCACAAATGCAAGGCACGCAGGCTCCAGAGCTCTAGCAGCTCTGGCATGGGGGATGGCATCAGGTCTAGGCACTGAGCAAAGGCAGCACCTTCAAATACTCCTCTATCCTCTGCCTGGCTGCATGGAAGAGGTGCTGATCTCTTCTTGCTGGGATCCAGTGACAGGCCACATAGGAATGGTGCAAAGCTGCATCAGGGGAAGCTGAAACTTGGTATTAGTCATCCTTGCTGTTTACATTCCGCGCCAAGTTCCACTCACCCAGCTCACGCCCAGACTCCAGCTGAGCATTTGGTGAGGTTTGGAGTGCTGAATGAGGCCACTGATACTGACATTGAGTGAGGAGAGTTGTTTGTAGCAGCTCTTCATGCCCAGTCCCAGAGCTGCTGGAGGATTTTCCCCCTCCCTGCCAGGCTCAAGCGTCTGGGACACCCAGGAGGTGCACTCACAGCAGTGGAGGTGAGTCAGAAGGAGACACCTCACTCTGAGAAGTTGCGAGGGTTTTCTTCCTGAAGGACTTGGGCATTTCCATCACCCCTCTTGAGGTCATCTGATGGCTATGGTGCTTCTTCTCTTGCTAGTGTGACCCCCACTACTGCAGTGGCAGTGAGAGGGAGCCACTTGTCACCAGCTCCCTACAGGCCACTGCGGCGAGTGGAGAGCATGGCCGCGGAGCTGGACACCTACTGTCCCCTCTTCCTGGAGACCTGGGAGGAGGCCAACTATGTGATGCATTGACTCCACCTGTTCGGCCACATATGCATCCTGTGTGGGCGGAGGGCAGATCCGTGTGCCCCTTCTGCCGGACAAGTTCCAGCAGTTTGCATGTCTCTCTTGTCAGGGCAAAGCACTGGGTGTCAAGAAAGCTGTGGGGAAGGGTGACTGCTGTAAAGGATGGCAGCCTGGGCCAGCCACCTCAGGATGGGCCAGCAAAGGCAGCAGTAGACTCCCAGTGCCCTGTCTGCCTGAGAGATATCGAAAAGGCAGCCAATGTGGTCTGTTGCATGCACAAATTCTTCATTGCACAAAATCCACTTTTATCTGGTGATGGGCCAGGGAGAGGGATGCCTGCAAGCAGTCTTTGAGGAAGTTTCCAAATTCAGTGGGAGGGGACAACCATTATGAGGAGTACGTAGTTGGCTTGTCCGTCCTGCTGCACAGCAGGATTGCCAAGGAGAGGGCCTGCAGCTACTCCCTACGGCTGCACTACAACCTGAGCAGGTGGCCCACCAAAACCCACTCCTCAGCTGACAAAATGAGGCCTGTGGGTGCTGACAGCACACTGAGGCAGTAGCAGTGCACAGAGGCAGGCAAAGCTCCAGGGACCTCCAATTTCCCCTTCCAGCAGGCTCCCACACCAGCCACTTCTCTGGAGATAACCACATCAAGTGTGAGAAGCGCCGGATCAAACCTGCAGCTGTGCCAGATCCACATAACATTAGGGTGTAGTGGCAGCCCCTCAGCATCCCCCTCTACTGTCTCCAATAAACACTGATCCATGGTGTGTATGTGTTTCACAAAGCTGTTGATTCTTTAAGAAACATCTGGCATAATTTTTATGGTATTTATGGGCTAAATAAAACAGTGGCATGACTTTGACTGATTGTGCATTATCCATCTCTGATTTTAGGCTTTTCCTTCTCTCTATGAGGAAAGGTTGCACTACCCTGCCCATTTATGCTCTTCAGATACAGTATGTGCTGTCAACCCTTAAAACCCCGACCTTCCTCTCATGCTGCAAGCTTCTAGGTGTAACATTTTCCTTTTCCACAGTATGCCTAAAGTACTGCTTTCCTACTTAAATTTTCTCTCAGAACAACTGGGGAACTTGGAGTGGTTTCAGTAATGTACTAGCTGATACAAAATGTCATGTTAGCAGCAGCAGTACAGGTCACTCACAAAAAGGGCTTGTTCTGGCTCTGTTGCCATTTGCTTTGCCCTCTTATATTGTAGCTTATCAAAAGACCTTGATAATGGCAAAGTTCTCTTTTATGAGTTCAGAAGCCAGGTTATGATTACTGACAGGTACCTGAGTACATAAGTGAGCACTTGCAAGAAGAACTTAGGAGCTGGCTAGGAGGGAAAAAAACACAGATGCTGGGTTCCTGTAAGCCTTTATATTTAAGGGTCACATTCACTGTAATGGTATTTAACAAGCGTGATCAAAGCCCACGTGCAGAACATTCTTTTACAATGCAACATCCCACAAGTAGAGGATACTTTTGCAAATGGGTATTTGTACCTTTTTTTTCCTTTAAGCCAGGGACACTGCATGGGAACAGAGGACTGGAAGAAATTCTCCCTGGCCCTAAAGTTCAGTTCCTCTGTCATAGGTAAGTGCGACCCTCTCTCGAATTGATCGGGCTCCCTCTGTAAAATTTTCACTGCTTTTGCTTGCTCCACCTCAGGCTGCGATTTCTGTTGTGCTTAGCCAGCTTCTTTGAGTTCTCAATCTTCATTTTATTGCATTATGCTTTGTACTCCTCTTTACCTCTGCTAGTTTTTTCCTTTCATTTAAATACTTGGTGTTTATCTTTGTCAGGAAAGGGTGGTCAGGCATGGAAACCGGCTGCCCAGGGATGTGGTGGAATCACAGTCCCCGAAGTTTTTGATGCAGATGTGGTGCTTAGGGACATGGTTTATTGGTGAAACTGGTAGTACTCGATTAATGATTGGGCTTGTTGATCTAAGAGGTCTTTCCCAGTCTTAACTATTCTACTATTCTATGTTTGTGTAGCACAGCAATGACCCACTGTGGCCCCTACTCACAAAGTAGCTCCTGCCTACAGTGATACCAGGCAGAGCTCGTTTCCCTGCTATATGAAATGATTCACTTTTATGATGTTTTAGAGCACTGTGATGAAAGCATCCTTAAGCAGAGGGCAGTAAAGAGATTTGGTGACCAGGGACCTAAAGAATAGCAACACTGGGCTGGAATCATCTGTCTCTGGGTTTTCTCCTTTTCTGGTAGAATGTTAATTGTGCGTCTCTCTCCTGATACAGCCTGCTCCGTAGGTTAAACTTAGACGTAAGGGAATGTCACACCTTTCTTGTGCTCTGTGGGCTAGCAGAGCCAGTAACTACCTACCCTCAAATCAGAGGGGGAAGGTAAACTGAGGAGGTGCCTCTCCACCCTCACAGTGAAGAATTTCCTCCTGGTGTGTAATCTGAACCCACCTTCTTTCAGCCTGACTCCTTCAACCCTTTTGCAGTCCCTGGCTGCCTTCGGGCCCTGGCGGGGCCATGGGGTCCCCCTCATCCCTCTCCTCCCCTCCTGCCCCGGGCCTGGCCCTGCTCTCCCCATGGCACTGCACTTCCAGAGGGACGGGGCACAAGGGCCGGTGCACTTGCAGCAGCTGAGGTTTCTCATTTAGAGCGTGTGCAGACTAATGATGGGCTGTTCTATGGGAATGTTACAGACTCTGGCTGTGATTGGAGACTAACCGACCTCTGGGCTTCAACACATGAAACCTCTCCCTTGTGTTTTTCAGTGAAGTTGAATGTAACACACAAATAAAGTGGTGCCAGCTTGTGTCACATTACCGGATTATGTGGTCATTATCGTGCTCTTGTGAATGAAGATATGATTGGTTGCATGCCCAAGTAATCCCTTGACTCTGCGTTAAGAAGCTGTTGCACAAAAACCTATGGTTTTCATTTAACCAAACATGCTCATTCCTACATGCATCTTAAATATGAAGGAAAGATCAAACATGAAATCCGCAGAAGTTTTTTTACTCTAATGTTTCAAGTTAATTTCTAATCAAAGCTTAAACTCCTCACTGACTCACAGACTTCATATAAAACATCACTTTTGTTGTTTTCTTGAAGATCTATTTGACAACAGCGTTACAAAGTTCTTTGTGCCTAAGATACCCGGCTTCCCTTATCGTAAAGCACTCTGCTACTGTCACTGTGCATTTCTGCAGTTTAGCTCTTTGTCCTGCCATGTGTTGTAGACTAATTCCCAAGAATGAAAGTACATTGCAAAACAAAAGAAGGAAAACATTCTCAAGGCTTTATCTTGACCTGAATGTTCATGTTGACTTATATGATGCAAGTTTTGAGTAATTAATGTACCTTTGACAAAGTGAACATTAGGGTCAAAAAAAAAATCCAATGTAAATGTTGTGATCATCATACAGTGGCTGCCCCTGGTTAATGCATTTTTCATTGTGTCAGGAAGGTTGAAAATAATTTTTTCTCAGAAGGTCAGAGAAAGAGGTGCAGTTGGACTATTCAAAAAAAGTAAACAACTCCCTGGGAAACTAGTAAAAGAAGGCATATGAAGCTACAACCTTCAAATGAGCCTCAGACAAGGCACTGCAGGTTTTCCCAGACTGGAAATGCCTCATGAGAATTTGTCTTCTGCAGCTCTAACATCTTTTCGCTGCCTTGTCTCAGTCACACTCAAAATGTGGCCAAGGGTTTTTTGTTTTCTCTTGTGTTAACTGAGGTGACGGTTAGGGAGACAGACACAAGTCACAACAGGGATGCAAAATTCTGATCAAATTTTGGAGGTTTTTTTGCCCTGTGAGGTGATCAAAAAATAGCAAATGTTGTCCAAAGAGGCTGTGGGCTCTCCATCCTTGGGGGTACTCAAAATCCAACTGAATGTGATGGCCTGAGCAGAGATCTGATCAGATGACCTCCAAAAATCTTTCCCAGTTTGAGTTATTCTTTGACTCTTTGGGTCTTATAAAGGTGACGTGCCATCTTCCTGACACAAAGGGACCTCAATGAGCAAAATGCATAAAGAAATTTAACATCTTCTCATAAGGAATCTGGGAAAACTCAAATATGAAAGTCAGGGAAAATCATTTTGTGCGAGATACAAGATCACAAGTGGAGATTTGTGTCTCCCATCAACCATATCCCAATATTCTCATTCCTTTGCTTGATCAGGACTGTGGGGGGAAAAATAGAAGCTTATTTGTTAGAAGAGGACAAATTTTTCTCATTATGTTATTTGTCAGAACAAAATAGTCTTAAAGTTCATGAGTTAAGATCGTCACATTGTCTTCTTGTTTCGTGTTTGTCCAGTTTTTTGGATCATTTAATTGCAGATATCCTTAAACCTTAATGCACAAAATCCTCAGTTTTTAACTTGCACAATTATTACCTTCTCCACTCTGCCAGAAAATAATGTGAAATAGCAGAATTATTTAAATTACAATTAAAACTCTTTTCACCTTATCCCTATCTTCCTGTACAATCTACCTAAAGTCAAAGAAAACTGAAAACAGTTTTGTCCAGTAAACCTGTTTCTTTAATGAAGTGGATTATTATCTGAGACGAGAAGAGTCTCTCTGAGCTAATGAGAATCTCTCTGTGATTGGCCTTAGCTTCCATGTGTTTATTTCCGGCGGGGAAAGCACCCAAAACCAAACATGCAAACTGGCATAACTCTTCTCTTTGAAAGATCATGTATAATTTTCAGCATGAAAACCAGGTTGTGCTAACAATGTTTCAGTGAATATTTTGCCTATTTATTAATCAAAAGTCTGATCATACTTGTACATGTCTCTGTAGACAAAGGGAAATGGATTATTTTCTTAGAGCTGTCTCGTTTTCTTGGGCTACACTAAATTGGCAAATCATGTATATACACATGAGAAAACAAAGAGAGAGGAATTGCAAAAATGAAGACGAACATGTGCCAGAAGAATGTGCTGTCACTCTGCTATGGCAGATTAGCAGCTGCTTTGCCTACTCCTCCCCCTCAGCCCTTGGGGGATGTACATTACATCTCCAATATTGGCCTCTTCCCCAGCAGGGAGGTCACTGACCCGACCCAGCTTTCGCCAGTGTATGCTCACAACATTAAACATTTAACAAGGTGATAAGAGCTCAGGGGATTAGCATATGGGGGAAAAGGGTATGACCTCTAAAACTAGCTCTTAATTAATAAAAATGGACAGAACCGATCTGTTTCAAACCCCCTATTTAACAGGAAGGGCATAAAGCAGGTTCTGTTTGTTTTTGCAGGAAGTAGAGAAGAACACGGATGGGACTTGTAGTTGGATGAAAGTAGAAGATCTCTTGGGGGTCAGTGTTAATGTGAGAAGAAGCAACGAAAATTTTTTTATTAACTGGAAACTAGTTAGCTGCAGAATAATTCAACTATGTGCCTCTTCCCACAGTTGCAGAAAGCTTAATAGCAGGCCTCTCCTAATAGGTATTCTTTTCCATACCATTTGTCAGAGACATGTTTCCTGCATGTGTGAATCTACCTAAAGAAGTTTCCTGCTCTTAGAATAAATTGTGTTTCCCTTCTAGAGAAGGGAGATTGTGGGATTTTATTGAGACCCAGTATGTAAAGCAATGCACTTTCTTGTGGTTCAATATGATTTTTTGTACTATTTATAAAAATTTTGGGTCAGTGTGATCTAAAACAATGTTTGAAAGAACAATGAATACTTTTATGTATATGAACACCATAATTGCGAAGTAGAAATAAAAACATGTAACAAGTAATTTCGAATTCTTTTAAAAGTATTTAATATGTGCTTGGTCTTTAACACTATGGTGTTTTGAAGGTTCATTATTTAGAGTTCCAGTTTTCAAGTCTGAAAAAAATGACTCCATTGTTATTTTTCTGTTAATGTTTACATAACTGCTGATCAAAATAAAGCAATGCATTAGCTTAATATTCTCAAAAGAGAACAATTGTGTGCAATTTATTTACCACTGGAAATAAGGTAACCCCTTTTTTCACTGTATAGGTGTAACTGGGTTCTGTGATAGTCTTTTGAGACTTGCTTATACACTGAGTGTTACTGCCATCCCTTGATTTCTCTGCTGAGACAGCTGGACTTATGGACTGAGTGGAAGATACAGGACGTTCTGACATGCCTGGTTTGACTGATGGTGTAAGCAAGGGCACGCCACAGCACTGCTCTGCAGAAAACAGCCTTTGTGATTCTCTGAAGCTTTTTTGCCCATACTCCAGTTTCCTGGGTGCTTGCAATGTCTCCTGAAACAACTTGTATGCAGCTGTCGGAGATCAAAATTCAGCTTTTTTTCCTTCCCTTTACGAAATAAAATGAGTGAATAGTGGACATCCATAGGGCACAGGTACAAACAGAGGATCTGATGTTTGTAATGCAGAACATTCATTAATCATGTGAACAGAAATTCCCAGTATTTGTTTATTGATACTTAGAAAAGGCGAAAACCTTGTTTCCATGGCTGTTTGCTTGGTTTTTTAAACACACTGATTATTCTACCTGGAAATTTTAATTTTCTTTTTGCTGTCATTTTCTGTAAGGTTTTATCTCAGTTGCCATTCAGATTCTGTATTACTCTGTTGCTAATTTCCTTTTATGACCTGTCCTAAGGAAATAAAATCCTGATTTTAGTAATGTCTGTGTTCAGTTTCCCCATGGAGTAATGTAATAACATGTCATAAAAAACCCAGGACAGTAGTGGATATAAGGAAAAAAATGCATGATTTTTATTTTGCTTTTTGTCCACTTTTTTCTAGGGATAATTACTACATTTAGCTTTTGCTGATTTTATTTTGAAAGAACTTAATGGTTTGTGTTAGTGGAAATTAATTTGAAATGCAACAAGTATAGTTTGAGAGCAACAAAATTGCCTAACGTACACATCATTAATGTGAATTTACAGAGAAACTCTGCTTCACAGAAAAGATGAACATTTCAGGGAAATTGCCATCCAGGGATAAACAACTGGAAACAGCCATAAGATGACACACTCCTAGAATTGTCATTTGGGATCGAGGAGTGTGGGGCTAAGCTGGAGCTTCTGTGACTAATCAGTGTTTTTTGCCCTCTGCCAGGAACAAGAGTGACATTTACTTCTGTGAGATTTTCATTAATGAATCATCTCTAAGGGTAGTGGCTGCAGTTAAAAGGCAAGACCCAATAATAAATAAAAATAGCAGTAATGAACAGAACACTTAAGAGAGAAAGAAAATTACGTCTCCCAGCAATACGAACCATCAAGTGACATCAGTTTTCTTTCTGCTGGGAGCTGTTTTCAAAGCAGGTGGCACTGAGGCTGGCAGAAATGACTGCCAGAACCAGCCTTGGATGTCAGAAGTCAGGTCAACATGTAGTAGCGTTATGACTGAAGAATGAGACCTTAAGCAAGGCAAGCAGACAACTGGACACTGCAGGAGTTTGAATCACAAACATCTTATTAATCCATTTTTAAGCAGCACAGCAATTAACAGGCATAAGTCTGTCTAGCATTTTGCTGTTATGGTAGCCCCTGACAGCTCAGCTTCTAGTCAGCTGTGAAGATGTTACTCATCCCTTGCATTTGACTGCCAACAAGAAGTCTATGCTGCCTTACACATCCATGTAAGCATTAGCCAAACTGTCTTACAGTTTCCGTCATTAGAGAAAAGTGAGGCTTATCCCAGTTACTTATCCAGCCAAGATACTGTGGGGAGAGAAGAATAAAAAGATGGGCCAGGGGCTGTGACCACGCACTGCCCTGGCAGTACTATGCCTGATGTTTTAGGCCTGAGATAAGGAATGCTTTTGCAAAACCACAGGAAAAGCATCTGAATGTCTTAAATCTAATCTAGGTTGGGAAAAGCAAGATTAGCAGCAGGGCTAGAAGCATGAAAGCTCAAAACTGACAGACCCTTTTGACTCACCCAGCTGGGCACACTATTGCTGGCAACGATGTCAAAACATAGCCTCTGATCAGCTTGGAGTTATACCCTTCTGTTGGGATAATAGTGGCATTAATCAACTTCCCCTGTGTTTGGATAACACCCAAACACGTCGTGCTCCTCCCTGCAGGGGGCAAAAACCAGGCCAAGGGGTGCCTTTTATGGGCAGCCAGGATAGTTCCACATGGGACATCTGTTCTCCAAGCGGTCCTTTGGGTCTAACATAGGACTGATCATTTTAGCCACTGTATCAGAGGAGGGGGGAAGTTTGCACATGTGTCTGGCTGCCAACAACCGTGATTGTTTTAAGAGCATCTCAGTGTGCCAGAGTACAGGCTGTAGGCAAATAACTGTCTGCCAATCTTGCAGTGAGACAGCCGTGTAGCTTACGAACAAAATGTGTCACAGAAAGGGGCACATGGCTGAAAACCAAAAAAGCCTTCTGTGACTGGTCAGCCAGGAATTCACATAAGCTGGAAAAGTAATTTGTGCCTGCCAGTATAGAGTAAAATGGAAAATAAATACGTGAGTCTTGGGGATGAAAGAAGCATGCGTATTGTAAAAGTGTGTCAGAAGTTCCCTTTGTGCTTATGAGATTGATTGTTGTGCTAGCAGAGGGATTGCAAATGGGTCACAATACCCTTACAGCCCAGGTTTAATGCAGCCAGGCAGGCATGAGTGTCCTAGCATCACCACGTATCCCAGCACGCCTGTGCGTGGAACTACAAACTGAGGTGTGAGGTGTAGCAGGAAATGTGAGGCCCTGTGACACACACCTTAGTTTTCCTGCAGGAATTGATACAGTTCAACTGTAAACTTGCTTACCTGGTAGCAGGTAATTCCTTTGCCTGTACCCTGCCTCTTCTGCTAGCTAAATTGCTGGATGATGTAATGGTTTCTGTTATCAGCTTATAGGTGATATGTGTATCAATCTAAAGAAAACAGACAATATATTCAAGTTCTTTCTAGATAATGTAAGCAGTGTTTGTCAGATATAGCTACTATTTTTCTATAATAATTCTTCAAACCTTTATGTGTTTTAAGAAACAGCAGTTTGTGCTTTTTATTGCTTTGACTAAGAAAACACAATGTATTTGTGCTGGAGCCATCAGTCTCCTAGACTTATCTTGTTGTTCTAAGAAAAAATAAAATACGAGGACTTTTGCTCCTTGACATTTGAGAAGTGATATATAATATGCAGATGAAAATGTAGACCTAATTTTCAGGCATGAAAATTATTTCTTAAAATTTTAGTCTGACTGTTTGAACTCATGTCACTCATTGGCTTGCAGCCAGCAAAGATTAAAAGAGAGAGAAAAAAGGAACAAAATTCAAAACTGAGGGAACAGCTGCATTGGTTCTTTACTATGGCAGAACTAAGCAAAATACCAGAAAGCACCAGGTAATTTAATAAGGTAAATGCATATGAGGCTTAAGCTAAATGTACCAGACAGATATGAATGATACGATTGTGTTATGCTGCTGATCTGTTAGGAAAGCATATTTTAAAAGACTATGTAATTGTAAGATTTAATTTGATAGAAAAAAATCCCAAACCTCCAACACACTATAATTTGATTTACAGGATTTAATATATATTTTTCAGAGCAGGTCAGCTAACTTTTAAGGGTGTATTTCATTCTTCTTTTCTTTGGCACCTCGAGTGATTTTTAACAAAGAGGAGTAATATTTTCATGTGAAGGCTTCTTCCAGAAGAAAGTCAAGGATAGTAACATCTCTCTTAAACAAATATCCCTGCTGATAATCTGTCTGCAGTGATAACTACATAGACTACAGCCCATGTTTGAGTTGTAGAATTTTGTCCATACCAAGCATCAGAGTGAATTCCCTAAAGTGAATTCTGGTTTAAGACCTGTGGTTTTTTGTACAAACATTTCAATGAAATGGTAAATGCATAGCTGACTCTGACAGGACGGAAACTTTCAGCTGAGTTTTACTTGCGTTCTGTTATTAAGGAAGAGAAACTAGAAAAATACAAAAAAAAAAGTCAAAGGTGATGGCTTTTGTAAGAGAATATAGACCAACGTGTCAAACAACCAATCATAATACTTTGGTCGAGGTATATATGTTATATCTGTAGCCAATCCCCTAGACCACTGCAGACTGAAGGAAG
Source organism: Donacobius atricapilla (assembly GCA_013397315.1). NCBI lineage: Eukaryota > Metazoa > Chordata > Aves > Passeriformes > Mimidae > Donacobius > Donacobius atricapilla. The sequence continues at coordinate 307,092 of WBMY01015147.1, forward strand.
CAAATACAACCCCAAAGGCAATAAATAGTTGTAAATAACTTTCAGATGAAGAGAGCAACAGAAGTGCTTTCATTTTTGGACCTTGTGAGTGTCTCCACCTCTTACACACTTGAGTTTTATCACATTTGTACCAGATTTACACAGCTTAAAGTATAATGGTGGTATGACCAGTTTTGTTTAGTCCAGAATTAGAAGACTGGACTGCTGTGCCTGGACATGAGCATATCATCATTTCAGGCTTGAAAAGCATGGCTCTGGAGTCTTTAAAATATGTGAATATACTTTGCTTACTACATGACACTTTGGTTTCTATTGTATGGTATCCTTACTGAAAAGGTGCTGGACAGCTTCTTGGAAGGGGAATCCACTGAAGATTACTAAATACACTGAGAACATCTCTATTTCAATAAATGGCCCAGGCACATGGTGGTAGGGGCTGGGAGATCATGAGGGACAAGTTCTGTGCATGCTTTTTTCCCCACGGGCTCCTTCTTCTGACTGTTGTCAGAGGCAGGTTGCTGCCTGTGATCACCTCCAGCTTCACATGGTGTGACACAATTGCACCCCTAAATTAACAGAAACTGTTTTTCTTCCTTATTGAATAGTCAGTGTGCTATAGGTCTAGTTCAGGTATATAAGAAAATACGAGGGCATTTGGTTCAGAAGTAGGTCATGCACGGGCAAAGCTGGATACTTCAGAAGTAGATTCTCAAAGTCCAGTAAGCTCATTAGGTATTTACTGAAACTAATGAAGAATGAGTAGCCTGAATCTTTCTGAAGCTGGTTCATGTTTGTCATCTTGGGATCCACAAACCTGAACTTCCTTCTACAGGTAGTCACCTTTATCTGTTATTTTAATTATCTGAGGAGGGGGTCATTATTTCTTGGTAGGAAAAAAACACAGGGAAAGCATTACTCAATATTTATAGAATATCGTAATAAAAGTACTTGGTTTAGAAGTAAGAGGCCTGAGTTAATTTCCTCTTTCTGATCAAAGAATTTAAATAACACACTGATCTTGTCTCCAGAATAATGTTCAAACTATCACTGATGGGATATTTTTGTTTGGAGGGATCCTTCCTGCTGACATAGTGTCCTTCTGCAGGAAGAACATAAAACTGGCATAGCAAACTGAAAGCATCATTATTTATCCCAGTGGTTAGTCTGTTCGTCTGAGGAAAGGGAGTTTGGCAAATAATTTTAATTATAAGACCAGAATCACATCATCTTTATTATTTTCTGTAAAATCTCAGTCATTTTCTGAAGAGTCAAGGTTGGTGCATAGATGGGGGTGTACTAAAGGCTTACTTGGAAATCTGAAAAAAATGGCTTCCCATGGGTTTGATTCTTCATTGTAGTTGAACGGGAAATAGAAAAAAAGCTGCTCAGAGTAGGTTTTCTCCTCAGATGCATTCAGTGCCTGAGGAATTTTTGAGTCAAGCAGATAAACATAACCAGCGCTGGGAAAAGTACAGGCTAGGTTTTCAGGCTCAAAATTTTGTCCCTTGAGACATATTTTCCTCCCTGTTTGCTTTAGGATATCAGTTTGAAAAAAGCAAACTCTGCAGCTGGTTTTGCATGCAGATCTGAATCCTTTTATGATATCAGAGCTACTGGTGGGATGAAAAAAAAATCCTTGTAGTTGTACAAAGCTATCTCAGATCTGGGAGCAGAATTGCTGTGTTCACAGTCCTCTCTGCAGAGTCTGGTGACCTTGACACAACATCTAGGCACAGCTGGACCTCTGCTAGTCCATTTACTAATACAAAGTATCTACATTAGAGAAAAATATCAGAACATAAAGACAATGTATTAGCTTTAATTCATATGAAAAAGTGGTGTTGCAATTCTCTTGAAGTGCACTTCAGCAAATGTCAAATGATGTAATTTGGTACTTGACGGTTACATTACTCATGGTAAAGAAATTATGGTGCGTGTGTACAAATTATTCAATTAGTAGTTCACAAGAAGAAATTTTTCATTAAGTTATCTATTCTTTGTTCTACTGAGGGTATGAAAGTCAAAGGAAAGGACATGCAATACACTTTGTTATGAAGAATGCATCACAATTTACAGCAAAAAAAGTTTCTGGGGAAATTAATTAGAATATAAGTGTTGCAGTCTGCAGGACAGAAGTAAAATTTTGATAGCTTCAAAATTATTTTCTCAGTGTGCCAGTTGGGAGAGGTTCCCCCTTGAATAATCAGAGTGTGGTACAAAGCTACTGAGTGTTTGAAAAGAAAAATGGCAAAGGAACTTGTTTCTGAAATGCGTCATGCATGGGAAAAGCTGGATACCACAAAAAGGAATTCTCAAAGTCCAGCAAGATCATTAGGAGTTTACTAAAACTGATGTAGGAAGGATAGCTTGAGACTCCTTTAGGATGGTTCATCTGTCATAACCCTCTGTGGCATAACATACACAATAGAACTATAGGTTTGGGCAAGAGCGGCCTGGCAGAAAAGATGCCGGGCATGCTGGGCAACAAAGACAGAACAGGAGCCAGCTGTGCCCAGGTGTCCAAGAAGGCCAATGGCATCCTGGCCTGGATCAGGTGTGGTGTGACCAGCAGGACTCGGGCAGAGACTGCCCCCTTGTACTCAGCACTGGGGAGGCTGCACCTCAAATCCCGTGTCCAGTTCTGGATGCAAGAAGGACATTGAGATGCTGGAGCATGTCCAGAGAAGGGCAGTGGAACTCATGAAGGGTCTGGAACACAAGTCCTGTGAGGAGCAGCTGAGGGAACTGAGGTTTTTTAGCCTCGCGAAAAGGAGGCTCAGGGGGGAACCATATCACTCTCTACAACTACCTTATCACCCTCTATCTGAAGGAAGATAGTAATAAGGTGGAAGTCAGTCTCTTCTGCCAGGCAGAAAGGGAGAGGAAGAGAGAGGAAATGGCTTCAAGTTGCAGCAGAGGATGTTTAGATTGGTTATAAGGAAAAATTTCTTCACTGAAGGGATTATCAAGCTCTGGATCAGGCTGCCTAAGGATGTGGTTTCGTGGTGGACTTGACGGTGCTAGGCTAGCAGTTGGACACTATGATCTTGAAGTCTTTTCCATGATTTCATGATTCTATGATTCTATGAAATAACCTGTACTTCAGAAATAAGCCTTTGAATTTTTAGTCACAGATGTCATCAGCATANTATCACCCTCTACCTGAAGGAAGATAGTAATAAGGTGGAAGTCAGTCTCTTCTGCCAGGCAGAAAGGGAGAGGAAGAGAGAGGAAATGGCTTCAAGTTGCAGCAGAGGATGTTTAGATTGGTTATAAGGAAAAATTTCTTCACTGAAGGGATTATCAAGCTCTGGATCAGGCTGCCTAAGGATGTGGTTTCGTGGTGGACTTGACGGTGCTAGGCTAGCAGTTGGACACTATGATCTTGAAGTCTTTTCCATGATTTCATGATTCTATGATTCTATGAAATAACCTGTACTTCAGAAATAAGCCTTTGAATTTTTAGTCACAGATGTCATCAGCATACTGTGCCTCTGCAAACACAGCGGCATCTTAAAATGGCATTGTGCTTCATAATGTGAAGGATGCTGCTCTCTCTTCTTTGACTAGGGCATCCAAAAGGAAGGCTGAGAAAATAACTCATTCAGACATTTTCTCAGGAAAAACTCCTGCTTTACGTGGATAGGCATGTCTTCAAGAATACCCAAAATGTGGTAATGACCTTGGCTTTCTGCTTGAACAAAGGAAGATGTTTTTCATTATTCTGCAATTATTATTCTGCCTTTGTTACCACATCACCTCTTCACAAACAGACTCTCTAAATGTAAATTGACTGTTCTCCATTGGTAGGTTTTGAAAATGTTGTCCATTATTGTAGGATTTTTCTTCTATTTTCTTTGCTATTGCACATAATTTTCTGAGTTCTTTTTTAATCTTTAAGCTTTTATCAATGCTTTTAGTGTCATATAATGCATTAAAAAAATTGTTTAAAAAGGGAAGGTGAAGATACAAAACACTTCTCTGTAACTTTCTAATAGCGCTGCTATAAAGAAAATTTACTTTGCCCACCACCTTTGAGTAGAAAATTTAATTTTTCCTACTTTATTGGGAAATCTGGGCAGTGCTTGGTAGAGTATTTTAGCATACATGCTAGCAGTCTCATCCTGTACTCACAGTCATGGAACATTTATATGTTTTCAGTTTTTCAGTCCAGATTTGCAATATAGGTAGGGTCCCACAGTGGTTTTCAGTCCTCCCCCAGCTGGTTTCTTTCATGTGCCTGACACTAAACCAACAATTATACAGATCTCAGTAGACACAGGACCAGTTCTGGTACATACAACCATGTGGACACACTTTGTTCTGAAATTTTAAAGCTGCTTCATTGTCTTCTGCATGAAGCTGACATAATAGCATTTTTGTGTGATTATTGTCAGGGCTGAGTCACAGGGGAGTTAAGCTGAATGAAGTTTAATTAAACTTGGAAAAAATAACACTGAAATTTAAAATTCTTTCATGTTTCAGTTGTGGTGAGAAGGCCTTTTATGCCAACCAACACCCAATGCCAAACTTCAAAGGAATATTTGGAACAATTATGCACACTAAAAATGGAGAACATAGTCAACCGTCTTTCATTTCCACATTTCTTCCCTCTGCCACCACCAATGTTTGTCATTCAACTTAAATGCATTTTTCTTTTGTATTTGATACTAGCTCAGACTATAAAAACATGTCTTCTGCCAAGCAAATTATTTAATGCATAAGATTATTTTCAGCCAGTAGGATAAAAGGATGCTGTACTATTTCCCTATATTCAGTTAATGTTTTAAGTAAAACATTAGTAGCGTGACAATAGTATTAACTACCAATCTGCTACTTAAATGCTATGATTTAAAGGCAAGCGCCCACATGTCAGAGTTGAAACAAGGCAGCTACTTTCTCACCCACCGGTGTTTGTTTGTTTTTACTATTTTTTTAAAGGGTTGGTTTATTTTGAAATGTAAGGTGAGAGACAAGATAGGAAATGCTTGCTCATCTTGATGTCTTTGCCTATCTGACCAGACTTAAAAAATTATGTAGAAATTTGTTTATATTTAGCAGTATCACTTCCACTGCAGGCACTTTCATGGGTTTGATGCTATGATTTTATCATGGGATTTGCCAGCCTAATTCTGAATGGAATCTGGATCCCCATTACATTAGCAAGAGATACTGAAATGGTAGCAGATCTTCTCCCAAGAGCGTGAAATGCAGCAAGTTTTGAGAAGAGAATTGCAGAGGGGAAGTTAGGGAAATGTCATACTGGTTTCTCAAGATATCTCCTATTCACCTGGCTGGAATGACAGATTTTCCTGGGCTAAATGACATTTAAACAGGAAGCTGCTCCAAAATTATCACCTACTTGTTTCTAGCTTTGCCTGTTGCATAATGTTGTGGGAAAAAGACATAAAGTTATAGTTTGGCTTGGTTAGGCTCCAGTTCAGCTGTGGTTTGGTCTCCATGAATATTTCATTGAGCTGTAAAACACTGTGCTGAGCAGTAGCCCTTACAACATGAACACAGAGTGTGTGGTACTCTGCTGTTTATTGTGTCCCCATGATCCCCACACTGACTGAATACATCAGTATGAAGGACATCTCCACTTCTGATGCATGCAACCTTAGCCAAAANTTCCCTCTGCCACCACCAATGTTTGTCATTCAACTTAAATGCATTTTTCTTTTGTATTTGATACTAGCTCAGACTATAAAAACATGTCTTCTGCCAAGCAAATTATTTAATGCATAAGATTATTTTCAGCCAGTAGGATAAAAGGATGCTGTACTATTTCCCTATATTCAGTTAATGTTTTAAGTAAAACATTAGTAGCGTGACAATAGTATTAACTACCAATCTGCTACTTAAATGCTATGATTTAAAGGCAAGCGCCCACATGTCAGAGTTGAAACAAGGCAGCTACTTTCTCACCCACCGGTGTTTGTTTGTTTTTACTATTTTTTTAAAGGGTTGGTTTATTTTGAAATGTAAGGTGAGAGACAAGATAGGAAATGCTTGCTCATCTTGATGTCTTTGCCTATCTGACCAGACTTAAAAAATTATGTAGAAATTTGTTTATATTTAGCAGTATCACTTCCACTGCAGGCACTTTCATGGGTTTGATGCTATGATTTTATCATGGGATTTGCCAGCCTAATTCTGAATGGAATCTGGATCCCCATTACATTAGCAAGAGATACTGAAATGGTAGCAGATCTTCTCCCAAGAGCGTGAAATGCAGCAAGTTTTGAGAAGAGAATTGCAGAGGGGAAGTTAGGGAAATGTCATACTGGTTTCTCAAGATATCTCCTATTCACCTGGCTGGAATGACAGATTTTCCTGGGCTAAATGACATTTAAACAGGAAGCTGCTCCAAAATTATCACCTACTTGTTTCTAGCTTTGCCTGTTGCATAATGTTGTGGGAAAAAGACATAAAGTTATAGTTTGGCTTGGTTAGGCTCCAGTTCAGCTGTGGTTTGGTCTCCATGAATATTTCATTGAGCTGTAAAACACTGTGCTGAGCAGTAGCCCTTACAACATGAACACAGAGTGTGTGGTACTCTGCTGTTTATTGTGTCCCCATGATCCCCACACTGACTGAATACATCAGTATGAAGGACATCTCCACTTCTGATGCATGCAACCTTAGCCAAAAATAGTCACTGACTTCAGCTGAAAATATGTCTGTTGGTAGTATATTTTTTTGGCACCACTGCTTTTAAGAAAAAGATTTTTCTCCATCATGAGTAACACAACTTGTCTCTAGAGAAACATTGCTCCAGAAGGGAAATAATTTTCAACAGATAAGCAATTCCAAAGGTATTTATTAGCTATCAACTCACATAAACCTACATAAAAAGGACAATGAAATCCCACTTCCCACCCTGCCTTTTTTGTTTGTTTATGGGTTCCCAGGCATATTAATTATACTTCATTTGGTTTTGCCCCAGAGACTTCTGAACAACAGGGCAGAGGCCACTCAGTTCAATTGCTGTAACTTATATTTTGCTCCCTTGAGAATATTTTTAATTAATATGATGCTTATTCTCAAGAAAACATGCCAACTTCTCCATCTCACAAACATTTATGAATGGCGCAGCCCCATGCGTACCACTGACGGAGATACTGTTTGTTGGCTGTATGTAAATAAACTTGTAGTTATGGGAAGTTAGATATGGTACTTGAGTGCTTAAATATAAAGAGACACTGGCAACATTGTGAGCTGCTAAATGTGACCCAGCTCATCTTCTTTTATCTGTTTACAAAGAAAATGTCTGAAGAGGGGTGTAAACGATATAGTGAGGGGAGCTATAGAAACTGCTGAGGCTTGCCTGAGAAGAGTTTCGAATGAGTTTTGAGATTTTTACATTAGTTGTGATTCCAGTTTTTGACCAAATAGTTGAATCACATGCTTTCCTCCTTCCTCCTTCTCTGTGGAAATGACATCTTGGTACTGGGAAAGCATTTCACTGATAATCAGTGTTGATTCAAGCATGCAATAGCTTTTTATATTAACAAAAGGGCATATCTTTAAGTATATTTTGATGAAATACACATGAGTGCCTGAGAAAGAAGGGGAAAATGTAGGTTTTTCAAGGAGCTTTTTAGGACATAATATTAGAAAAATCTGTGACAAAATTCCCTAACATGGATGCCTTTAACTGCTTGGAGGAAGCTACAGCTGAGTCCTGCTTTCTGGAAAACTTTTACAGATTAGCTCTTTTTTAGGCCAAGGGTCCAAAAACTTCATCTAAAATTGTATTCCTCTTATTATGTCGTGGCTGATGCCTAGTCTGAATTGTAAATGGTAGCTGTGTAAATAACACTGATGGTAATACATTTGCGTGATATGTATCTTGAAAGCCAAATGCTCCAGGATTTCCTTGCTCATATTTACTAATCCAGAGGGCTTTTTAAAGTGAAATGTAGAGGTAAAAATTAAAATCTGTCTTTCAGGATTTTCTCATTCTCCTCACAGAAGAGAAAATTAGACTGGAAAAAACTTCAGCCCAGCAAAGCAGTCAAGCAAAAACCTCTCTGTAATGTGTTGTATAAATGGCACAACACTCAAGTGCTTTGTGAGGCAAAGGCAGTAAATCTAAAAATATAGGCAGCACCGTCTTTCTTAGGTGGTTAGAAGTAATGTAGTAGGTAAGGCAGTTTAGAGTAGGAACTCTGGTAATCACTCCTCTTCAAAATTTTTCAGAATAAATTTTTGCTTATGTAGGGAGTTGTGAGTAGTCTGTGGCTCTATTTCTTCATAGCTGAGGGCAAGAATTGGGTGTAGGTATTGATTGGAGGTATAAATGCTTACATCTCAGCCCTGCCAGCAGACAAAGGCTGTTAGCAATTTCCCACCTGTTTTAACTAATTACAGTGAATCATTATACCCATTTCTCACTCTACTACCTCTGAAGAATAAACCTGCTGCCAACTACTTGGCATTCTTGAATTACTGTTCAGCATGAGATTTTTGTGACCTGGAGTACATGAATTGTTGTCTTTAAAAAACCCCATAGAGATCAAGTATAGAGATCATACAGAATGTCATGTTTTGGCACTGTGCTTGTTAGTTTGTGCTGTAAAAGACAACTGACAGCTCCACTGGCGTAGTGACATCCCAGGGACTAATGACATGTCACATACCTCTCATTCCAAAAAATGTCCAACATTTTGACTGTATCCTGATTGTGGATTTTCAGAAACCTGTCCTCATGTTTTAGACAACTTAAAATATGTGGCAAAGAAGGCGGCAACTTTTTTTTTTTCTCTTGAATACAAGGATGCTTGCAGAGTACAGCCTCTTAAAGAATGAAGTAGCTCTGATAAAATGTGTTTCCTGGTAAAATAAAAGTTGTGTGTCAAGAGTGAGCCACACCTCAGTGAAGAGCACAAGCATGCAGTGTCCTGTGCAGCTCTGTCTCCTGTCTTCCTGAGACCCTGCCCCAAGCTCTGCTGCTGCAGCACCCTCCTACCTGGCTCCAAGATCAGCAAGCATAGTCACACACTCCCCTCCACTGGAGACCTGCTCTTCTGGTTTTGTTGCCTGACTTCTGATAAAAGAAACTTTTCCTTGTGGGGAAAGGGAAGGCTCAGGAGCCCCCAGGCTGCTGGAAAAATATTGTTAAGGCTACTCAGAGACGTGACATGGGGGCATGAGGCTGAAAGAGGGCAGAGGTGCCATTCCTGTGCCATTGATGCCAGGATGGCTGCAACAGGCAAGACGTGCTCACTGCTCTAGCGTCATACAGTAGTGGTCAGCAGATGCTATTTGATGGTGTTGCCACTGAATCACTAGACGTGCTGTTATCTAATTGACTGTACTCTTTCTCTTCTATTTCTTAGATAGTAACTTCTCTTTGCATACTTCCTTAGGTTTCTACACTGTACGAATGAACGCCACAGTAAAGGGTATGAAGTGGTTATGTATTAGATGTATTCTGATAGCCCTGTAACCCAGCATGGCCCATGGGTGGGATCTATCCATCCAACCAGCATCTTCCCGTTCACCAGTGGAAATAAAATATCTGTCAAACAATGACCACTAATTAAAACAACTTCTCCTCATAAACCACCAGGAGAAGCCCACGGGGTCCAGGGTGCAGCTGGTGTGTCTGTGCCACCCTACCATTGAACCTGTGGGTAACAATCTCTGTGAATATCTCGACAAAGAACAATGTTTATCACTATGTAGATAGGAAGATAGAAAGCCTCTGGATAAGAGAGACCCCAGTGTTGATGGACCTGCAAGGTTGTTCCAGAAACCAGTGGGTCTGAAGGTTTATAACACATTTCCCAGTTCAGGTATGTTCCTTCTGATGTGTTTGCACAGTCCAATGTAGAGAACCATCTCCAAATTCTATTTCACTAACATGCAAAGCCAATCTGTTTTCAGGTCAGATGATAACAGAATCCTAATTTCCCTCATAATTCCATTTCACATTTCAGTCCCCTCTGAGCATGAATGATTCAGATATGCACTGCACCATAGTTAAGGAATTGTAAACGGGCATGGCCTTCCCTATTTCTGATGAAAATACTACATTTAGCATACCCTGGTGCTACCTTCAATTTGTCTGTGTCTGTGTCTCTGTTATGCCTGTGATGCACAGCAAATCTCCCATGAGCTGAGAGGTACTTACAGTCTTCTTTTTCTGAATCACTTTCAGCAAAACGTCTTTTTCTTGTATCAAAATACTGTGATTAATCCCCTGTGCATGACATCCTATTTTCAGCTATTGAATTTCATCCTGCTTTCTTAATTTTTTTTCCTCAGAGTCCTTTCTGTATGATAGTTTTCACCTCCCTTGGCAATGCCTTCCAGCTCTGTCATCGTAACAGCATAACACCAACATCGTGCTCAGGGTTCCTTCCAAAAGTCCTAAATAATGATTATTGAAAACAAGAATGATGCCAAGATCCTTAAGGAATTCCAGCACTGTTATTCTTCAAACCGTCTTCACTGTCACACCCTTTAAAACCAGCTACTTTTGCAAATTTGTTGTAAATTTGTTAATTTTCATGATCTCCAGTTTCAATGATTTACAGATTTATCCTGGGTGCTGCTGATGTCTAGAACAGATTTTGCAACATTTTTATTAAATTAATAATTTTTAATTTAATAATTTATTAATTTCTAATAGTTTATTAAAATACATGTAAGGTCTGTCATAATTTGTCATTGTAAACATTTATTAAATGTACAAAGCTGCTCTTAGAGGAATGGCACTTACCTTGGACACCTGGCTGAGTCACACCACAAATGCAAGTAAACATGACTTCTACTCCTTCCACACTGCCTCATTACAGGTTAACACAACATGTNAAGTCCTTGCAGAACAGAATAAAAAAGGTTCTCATAAACATGGCAAAGAATTTCCATGAATAATTGATCACATAAAAATAGACTTGTTTTGGTTGTGTTTACCTTCTTTTTATGTAATCCCATTGGAGTATTCTAATAAAAAATGTTTTCTGGCAGCATTGCAACAGAAAGAAAGCATACTAAACAAATTTGAGAATATTCATATGTAATGTTTTGAATGTGCAAACGTGTATTTTTGCCATGACTCTGAATCTAGTCTTATTTTAACAACACTCCTGTGCACAACTTCTGAAAAAATATCTTTAGAGTAGTGTTCACTGGGACATGAAAACAATATCACAGCTTTTGTGCACTGAAAATTAAGAAATTTGTGTTAAAAATATAGATTATGAAGCATTGAAGCCACAGCATGTGTGGTAATTGCTGCTTGTCCTTGCCAAGAATTACTTAAGAAGAGTCATGGCTCTGCTCCAAAAGAGTTCTGGAAAAAGAATTAATACATAAAATCAGAAACTGAGTAACTTGCAGGAAAAAAGGCTAACTATAATAAATTTTTCTGTCTGCTGTAATTCTAAGTTAGGATTTATATATTCAATAGAGGAAAAATGTCTTTGGAAGAGAGTTCCGAATCTATGTCTGCACAAGGCAGCATTATTTCTCCCTTTCTGACATTATACAAATGAAATCTAGTTTGCTGCAATTTTGGTTGCTTGGTTTCTCAAAGGATATCTCTGAATTTCCTTCATAGGCACACCAAAACATCATTGCAGCTATCAGCTCTGCTATCAGAATGGTTTTGGTACCCATAGTGATCCTCTTTGGAAGTACTTTTTAACAACTTGAAATATGGAGCCCATGGCATGCCACCAGGAATGCAGTGTTGTGGGTTAGAAGTCAGAATTGAAAGCTTAGAATGCTGATTTTTAAATCGTGTGGTTCATCTCATCTGTGGGTGCCAGTTCCATTCCTTCAGATTAAGAAAAAATACAGTATAGATACTTACTTGAATTTTAGTAAGACAATTGCATCAGTTCTATTATTATGTTCGAATTTAAACTACATAGACTCTTTTCTGTTATATCAAATTAAGGATCACTACATTTGAACTAGTAGGTTCTGCAGGTTGTCTGCTAAAAAGGAAGGCAAAAATGCCACTTTAAAATACCTGAAATACCTTGGTAAGTATTTGATAAATGAGAACAGATACAGGACTTGAAATTCTTTTTCCATCATTGTTTTGAAAATTTTTGTCCCTGCTCAGTGGGGCATGTAAGGGGCTGAAGGGGAGGAAACATTTTTTCACAAAGAAGAATTAGGCTGGATTCCTTCTTTTGATGGTTTGCTGATCCAATATGAATAGATTCATATTTTTATCAGTGTTGGAGTAACCCTGTTAAGAAAGCAGTAATACACACTATACATTTATGCCAGCTTTTCCCTCTGCTATACAGTAAATTAATTCCTGTGGTTTGGTCTAAGCCCAGTGTTGGCTATTTTTTGAAGTCCAGTAGCTTTTCTCATGGCGTGAGCCCTCCAGATTCATAGGCTGATGTCCAGTTCATGCCCAAATGCTCTTTCTCAGGCGCTTGGAAGGGTTTCTGCCTTCCACGTCCTGATGCTTTGCTGGGAGACACGCAAGGGTGTTCAGGCTACATAGGCACTTTAACCCCTCTGCACAGGGAACAGAACGGGGCGGTTTTGTGGTCACAGGGTGTACACCCAAGTGTGTGCTGATAACTCTGTGTTACTGTGTGGTGCACACAACCACAGAAATGCAGATGCTGAAGGCAGATAAATTATTTAGTTTGAATGGTGGTATATTTTAACAGTACTTCAAAAAGCAGAAAACAAGTATAAAATTAAAGTCATTTAAACCCAGAAAAACTAACTGAAAGCAAGTGTATACCTTCCTAATTCCAGTTGGGAAATACTGTTGTCACACATTGCTTCACAAAATATTCACTTGCTTGGAAATCACATCTGGCTTTGTTCTTCTCATATTTCTTCACAGACTTGCAAGACTGGAGGAGGTACATATGATGTTGCCATTGCTTTGTTCCTAAGGATATGTCACACTCTTGGTGTTCCCTATGCTGGTAGCTTTGTCATGGTGACCCTAGGTGCATTAGGACGCCCACAATCCACGTTGCAGCTGGCAACACCAGGATCCCTATGAACAGTACAGGCACCTCTGAAGTGTGGGAATCCCTAACTTCCACTGCCTCCAACTCAATGCCAGGAAATTGATCCTGGCAATGTTTTAAATATTGAACCCTTCCCTTTGCGAGAACTCTTTCAGGGATGGGTTTATTCAAAGCTAGACTGCCCTCATCACCAGATCTCCCTTATGCATCAGAGACTTAATTCTGCTTTCCTGCAGCTTCGTTTTCTGCAATGCCTCTCTTTGGTGACACAGTCTGTCCCAGCTCCCCAGTGCATTGCAGCCTGCTCCACCTGATGGAGGTAGGATTTCCACACCTCTGCTGTGTCCCACTGACAATTTTCTCTCTCCATTGCCACTTTTAGTACTGCTATAGGCTGGGTTGCTCCAGAGCATGAAGCTTTAGTAATTCAGCTATTTGGGGATTTCCCTCTAGGGCTGTTTTCTCCTGGCTGTCAGTTCGTCTCCTGATTCACTTATGATAATACATTTCTTGCATTTCTCCCTGAATTTCTGAGAGAAAATCAACCATCCTGTGCACTGCTGCCTTAGCGGGTACTTCCCCTACTGCAAGGCACCCAACACCAGCCTTCACACTTCCTATTTTCACCCTCACAGGCCCTGCTCCACCTTCCTGCCTTCCTCACCTAACCCCATCACAAATTTGTTTAAGGCTGGTGGTGGATGACTGCTGCCTTTGGAGACAGCCTCAGTGCAGAAAGCTCTGTCCCCATCGGCACCTCCTGCAGGGTGTCCTTCCAGAAAAGGCAGCCTGGGCATCCTGGGGCAGAAAGCTTCCCCACCAGTGGCCAGCTTCCCCTGTGCTGTGCCCCGGGCACTGGCGAAAGCAGGCTCCTGAGTCCTGCAGAAAGGAGGAGGCGCCTGTCTTACCTATCACACCTGCCCCCAAAAGTGGAAGTTTTTAAATTGCCAAGGCATTGTAGCACTTTTGAACTTGGATAGTTAGTGTTCGTTCTTTGCTGGAGATATTTTATATTATCACGGGGTGATTATCTTAACAATTTTGCTTACAATGTTCTGTTCCACTCTATTTTTCCTGCCTTTAAATGACAGTACTGAACAAAATGGATTTCTTCTGGGCTGCTAGTAGTGGCTGCACGTTCTTATGTACTGTTTATATCACTGCAAAACCCTACATTTTGATGTACTATTGATGTTTTAAGCCCATTTAAGGTAGAGAACAGCTAGGCTGCTTTCTCTGTCTCCGCCAAATCTCCAGATAACTACCTGTACTAGTACAATATTGCCTTGTAATTATGTAACTTATTAGTGTAATAATAATTTTGAAAGAACATTCTAAATGACAACATTGCTCTGTTGGTCAAGATGTCCTGCAAAGATAGATTACTGTGTTCCTGCACATGTATTAAAAATGTGCTCTTCAGCCAAACTAAAGGCCATTGGAAAAAAGTCACACACAAATCTGATTTCCAGCCTGCATAAACCATTCACTTTCTACTTTTCTAAGATCACAGTTTTCTCTGGGAACTGACATTGGTGGCACATCAGGGGGATCTTGAAACTTATAACTAATTAGAGAATTGGATTTTCTGTAATAAGCTATCATTTAACACAATGGATATATATGAATTTTATATTTTATTCCCCACCCTTTCATTCTTGTGTCTCCTTATGCATGCCTAGCTTACAGACTTTTCAGGGAAGAGGAATGCCATTGCAATCACATGTAATGAATATTATACATTTTCACCACCTTTGGTCCAGATTCAAGTATTCCTCACCTGTATGTTTTAGGCTGCAAACTTCAGGAGGATAGTTTCTTAAGGAGGTTTATAATTTATTCACTGGATTTATTGTGAGTTCATTCTGCTGAAGTGATCTGGAGTTTGTGTTTGAATGCATATCTTGTCAATGTTAGCTACATTATATAGACTTTTTCCATATTCAGTCAAACTGAAGTGCTAGTGTTCATATGAGAATAACATGCTCCTCCACAGAGTGAAATATTCTCTCCTGCACTGGTTCTTCAGTCAACATTTAAAGAATCATCACTTGCAATACTGATGTTGAAACTCAATCCAGGGACAGTAACATACATTCCAGAATATGCTTGTAAAAAACAACCTAAAAAGAGGATCATGCATTGTTCTGCATGTGTGTCAATGTCTAACCTTGGTGTACACTGCCCTGCATATAATCCAGCTTTCAGTTCTCCTCTCTCCCCTTAATGACCAGATGATACTATAGCAAAAAAGACAGCTGTACTAGATCTGGTCAAAGAGCTGCCTTTTGGAAATCCTACCTGCTCCAGTGCACAAGGGAAGGTGAAGTCTTAGTTTCTGCACTTCACAATGACCAGAAAATGGCAAAAACGGCAGCTGATCATACGATTCTTGAAAAGAATCTGATTGATGATCAAGAACTGTAGAATATCCTGAGTTGAAGAAGACCCACAGGGAAGTCCACCTCCTGGCCCTGTGAAGGATGCTCCAATAATCACATTGTGTGCCTCAGAGCGTTGTTCAAATGCTTCTTGAACTAGAAAGGCTTGGTTCTGTGACCACTTTCCTGGGAAGCCTGTTCCGGTACTCAACCACCCTCTGAGTGAAGAACATTTTCTTAATATCCATCCCAAACCTCCCCTGACACAGCTTTGTGCCATTCCCTTGGGTCCTGTCACTGGGCACCACAGAGTAGAGATCAGTGCCTGCCCCTGCTCTTCCTCCCATGAAGAAGTTCTAACTGCAATGAGGTCTGTCCTCAGTCTCCTCTGGGTGGAACAGACCAAGAGCCCTCAGTTGCTCTTTGCTGGAGCTTCTGCTCCAGACCCTTCCCTGTCCTCGTGGTCCTCCTCTGGATGCTCTCTAAGAGCTTAATGTCTGTTTTTTATATTGTAGCACCCAAAACTGCCCCCAGAACTCAAGATGAAGCTGTCCAGTGCAGAGCAGAGAAGGAAAATCCCCTCCCTTGCCTGGCTGGTGATGCTGTGCCCGATTCCCCCTAGGACAGGGTTGGCCCTCCTGGCTGCCAGGGCACTGCTGACTCATGTTCAACTTGTCATCGACCAGGACTCCCCAGGTTCCTTTCCACCGCTCTCCAGTATCTCCTTCCCCAGCTTGTCTGTACTTCCAGAGCTGCTCTGTTCCAGTTGCAAAATCCAGAACTTTTCTTTGTCAGACTTCATAAAGTGAATGGGATGGTGAATGTAAGCAGAGAAAAGTGCCATCTCTGGTCAGATTTGAGCTCATTTGGTGGTCTTTAGGGGGAAGAGGGTAACTGTCCTCCTGGGTTGGTAGATAGTGCAAGGGAGCAGAATGGTCTCCCTGTAATCCAGGAGGAGGCAGTCAGAGAACTGCTCAGCCCCTTGGATGATCATAAATCTATGGGCCCTGATGGAATCCATCCCAGGGGGATGAGGGAGCTGGCAGATGAGCTTGCAAAATCGCTCTCCATCATTTACCAACAGTTCTGGCTTGATGGTGAGGTTCCAGATGACTGGAAGCTGGCCAATGTGATGCCCATTCCACTCCAACCCAATGACAAAAAGGGTGGGAAGGAGGATCCTGGTAATTACAGGCCAGTGAGCCTGACTTCAGTACCCAGCAAGGTAATGGAGCAGTTTACATTGAGTGTCACCACACACCACTTACAGAATGGCCATGGCATCAGACCCAGCCAGCACGGGTTTAGGAAGGGTAGGTTGTGTTTGANGCCTGGATCAGGAATACTGTGGCCAGCAGGAGCAGGGAGGTCATTCTTCCACTGTACTGGGCACTGGTGAGGCCACACCTCGAGTGTTGTGTCCAGTTCTGGCCCCTCAGTTTAGGAAGGATGTTGAGACACTTGAGTGTGGCCAGAGCAAGGCAACAAGGCTAGTGAGGGGCTGGTGAGGGAACACAAGCCCTGTGAGGAATGGCTGAGGGAGCTGGGGTTGTTTAGCCTGGATAAAAGGAGACTCAGGGGTGACCTTATCACTCTCTGCAACTTCCTGAAAGGTGGTTGCAGTCAGGTGGGGCTTGGTCTCTTTCTCCCGGCAGCAACTGACAGAACGAGAGGACACAGTCTTCAGCTGTGCCAAGGGAAATATTGGTTGGATATCATGAAAAAGTACTTTACAGAAAGAGTGATAAAGTACTGGAATTGTCTGGTGGGGAGGTGGTGGCATCACCATCACTGGATGTGTTTAAAAAAGACTGGACGTGGTACTTGGTGTCATGGTTTAGTTGACGTGTTAGGGCATGGGTTGGACTCAATGATCTTGAAGGTCTCTTGCGACCTAGTGATTGTAGTGATTTTGTGAAAAACCCACAGGAATTAGTTTTTTATTCTAGTGAATATGGGAAAAGTGAGCAAGGAAACAGCTATTTGCTTCTGTGCTCTAAATTTTTACGGGACACCCTGATCTGGTTTGTGTATGCTGTTTTCTATGGCAATTCAGGCACCTGGTTGATTACTCAGGCCAACACATATGCAATACAATTCAGAGTAAATGATTGTCCAAATGAATTTTTAAATGACCTGAAGATCTTATGCACATGCAACAGATACATATGGAAAGCCTCTAAGTGCTGAAAACAGGGTTCTGCAGAATAACATGCTTCTTTCTCTTCTCGATTTTTAAATAGTGGATGTCATTAGAATCTAGTATTTAGCTGTATGGGAGGCTGTCCGTGCTCCTTTCATGGAACTTTGCCCCTCATGGTTTTGCCAAGCCTAGGAGTGAAATTTTAGGGTCTGTACAATTCCTGTCAGAGAGGAGTGGCTTTTCTCTGTGTTGCAGAGTCTGGATTTCTTTTCAGATAATTTCCAACTGTAAATATTGTTGCTTTTCTCAAGAATAGGAGGAGAAAATTTTATTTTTCTACATAGAAAACAGAATCAAAATTTATCAGTGTAGACATGACCACGCTTTAGAGAAGAGATTTATGTGAAAGCAAGAGATCCCTTCATGTCAAGGATGCATCTCATGAAGTCTCATTGGATTTTCTTTCTCAAATTAGCCACATGAAGAAAATTAGTTTGGCTGATGAATTTGAAAGAATTGCAACAGCCAGGCTGTGTTCTGAAGCTTCCAGGTATGTCCCCTTCTTATAGCTGGAAGACATGGCTGGAGCAGAGGGCTTGTCTCTATGAATGTTCTAAATGCTCCCTCCGGCGGTGCTGTCTTTGAGGAAGAGGAAGATATTACCTGATGGGATGCAGGGGTATGGTTCCTACAAAAGGGGGAAGGCAGGAGATAGCAGAAGGAGGGCTGACTTGTGGAATATGATGCTCATAATGGAAGAGAAGGAAGACTCTTTGCAGCATGAGCTGAGGTTTCACATGGAGCTGCACAACAACAGGTATATACTTCACAGAAAGGGCCAGAAACTCAAGAGATGAGTCTTGATAAGACTGCCAAAAAAATTCCCATTAATAATACTTTATCTGAAAATGCAGTTTTGGACAGCTATGTATCTGAAGATTATCAACCTTCATTGAAAAATTCTTATTAAAAAACATCATCTGAAAAGGGAAAGATGGGTGGTTTTTTTGTTTATCTGACTGGTGTTTTGTTTGCTTGTTTGCTTCTGTAGTTTTCACTTCCCTAGGTAAAAAAGAAGAATTTCATAAACTATTGGCTTTGTCATATGGCAAAATACAGGGGGCCTTGAATCTGCTTGTGTGCTTGACCTTAAAAACAATTCTGGGACAGTCTACATTTGACGCCCGAACCCACTTTTTCCTAACATGTTTTAAGAGAATGCATTTTTCCCTTTCACTCTTCAATGGGACACACGGCAGCTGTACATGAAAGGCTGGGCTCCCAACTGGCCCACCTTTCCCTATTTCTGTCTCAAATTCTTGGTTCTGTAACTCCCAGCTTAAAGGTATCTGGGTGTGGTGGTGCTCTCAACATATTCCAGCAAGTTCATGTGCTGTCTGCCCAAGAGATGGTCCACATTTTATACAGGTTTTTGAGAGAGAGAATGACTGTTATCCCAAGACTCTTACTATTGTGGGAGTGCTTAAGATAAAAGAAGAGGCATCAACATATGCGGATGGGTGTCTAAAACGAAGCTGCATTTCATTTGGGCTCTCCATGGGTGATGATAATACCTTTGGATCCTGTCTGTCGACATCTGGAAGGCTCCACACACAGGGCTGCTCCTGCCTGAATGTGCATGTTTGAGAGAGCAGGAGAGTGTGAGCAATTAGGTGAGTGGAATGTGCAAGTCCTGAGCCCTTAGTTACATTCAGGGAGCACGTCAAGCTAAAAGAAGATAAGAGAGTGTTTGAAAATAAACAGAACATGAGACAGCAATCAATAACTGGCCTGAGACATAAATCAACCATTAGCTCAGTCAGAATCAAGGTTCGTGGCTAAGCTAGGACATGTAACTGGTCTTGAAATGCGTAAAAGACTGCTGTAAAACCAAAGGAACAGTGTGTTTTACCTGTCCAGGACAGTGCAATACTGTAATGACTTGTCTGTGAGCCTGTGATACCTTCAACCATGGAGGTTTTACAGAGCAAGCTGGACAAACAGCAGTAAGGAATAGTTTACATGTATTTGGGACAGCCTCAGACATAGGGAGAAGAACAGCCATATGACCTCATGAGAACATTTGCCTCATTGTTTCTCTTTGATACTGTGAAATTAATACTTTGCTCTTATTCTTGCCTGTCATTCTCTTGCTACTCTTCCAGATGCTCTCAGACGTGCATTTGCTCAAGTTTTCTCAGCAGGAATATTTCTGTTGAGTGGGACCTTTGCTCTTTATTGCTATATTGGGGGTAACATTTAGGTAGGTGTTTTCTGAACACCAAAACCCTCCTGAAAAGTCAGTGGCATGTTTTGAATATTTCCTGAAGTATACTGCACGTATTGTATGATTTGTTCCTACATAGAGTAGTTCTGCTTCAAGTCAGCCAGCAGGGAAATCTTGAAGGGCCCATCCATTCTTATTCTGATCTCCTCTGGACTTGGTTGGTTGGAGGAAAGCCAGTGAGGTATAGAGATATATGTTCATGTGTGTTTGAAATTTCTGTCCAGTGCACAGTCAGATACCAGAGATCGTCTAGCAGCTGCCATGCCTACCTGACTAAGAAGAAAGATATCCCTTTTGTCTCACATGTAGACCCTTTATTTCTGATTTAAGATATACTCTCAGCAGTGTTCTGATTTAGGGTATATTGTCAGCCCAAGTGTTTTGCTGGAGGTAGGAAGGGGTAAAAATAATTTTCCAGTATTTCCAACTTGATAACAACTCTCATAAGCATCAGTTTATTTAAGGAAAATTAAATGTGGAGCAAAGCAACTTTGGTAGCATATACCACAGCAGTACTTATGTTGCAATTCTGCTATTGCAACAGGTGTTCCAGTTTGTTAAGACCAAAGGATCAATAACTAGTTTTATGCCAGCTGCTTAGTAATTGGGTATTGTTTTAATGTGCCAAGTACTACTACTTTGATCAAAACTGATCCTCTGAAACGGTATCTTCCAAAGCATACCAGTAACAGCCTTCTTTTAGTCTCAGGCTAAAAGATAAAATAAACCTGTAAAGAATGTTCCTGTAACATTGATCTCACGTAAACATCTCTAGTTCTGGAAGAATAGTAAGTCTTTAAGCCCTGTGTGCAAATTATTCAGTCAATGCATGCAGGAAAAAGCAGCAATTGTCTAGGATGTTCTCTACTCCATTTTTAACTTACCTATATTTTAAGCCAAATGGCATATACAATGCTTGTACAACTCCTTTGAATGTGGTTATGGACCTTGCTGAGAATAGGCTGATACTATAATTTGTACCATAGTGATGGTTCAAAGCTTAGAACAAATTAATTATAATGGGTTCAAAGTTCTTCAGGTATATTTAAGGGATTGTTGGGACTATATTTATGTAGTTAAGCACAGAGGTACTTCTGCCTCTATTTAAAATAAAAATCATGGTGCACATTAACTATATTTTCATAACTTTAAATGCATTATTTTTGTGAAATCATATGACAGCAGTAAGTGGAACACTTGGTAGAAGTTATCCAGGAATTATATTTGGAAAAGAAGCATGATCCAATACACACCAGGGAAAAATCCTTGTCATTTGGACAAGTAAAAGTGTATCTCTGTTCTATTGCACAGATCTTGCATGGTCCATCCCCAATGTATGTTTTCCACTTTGCTGCTGTGTAGTTACACTGGACAGGTAGGGCTGTCCTGAGTAGCCTGAGCTCACTATGCTTTGCCAAGTTTGAGTGTCTGGGGGTGCCACAGAGGCCCATCAGCTTTTCAGGATGTGTGTGTCATGTTCAGCTGTGCATGTAGCATGATATGCCCAAGGGATACCAAAGGAGGAAGGACTTCCTCTTGCCTGGACTGTCCTTATGGTAACTACTCAACTCCCAGAATCAGATGCAGTGCCCATTTACAGCAGTGGAAAGTCTTTGCTTGACTTTGGTTCTAGGGTTAATCTAGGAAACAACTTGGGTTGGATGCAATATAAAAGTGAAGAAAGGTAGAATTGGTAAAAATGAATTAATTTTAAAATTTCTTCAAATAAGTAATAAAGTAATACTTTAAAAGTAAGAAATAGCTTTAAAACCTCCTCAAACTACCAAGTGTCAGACTGTCTTTAATTTAGAGCATAGTTGGGCTGCTACTTGGGTTGGCAGTGTGGAGAGCCAAATAAAGTGTGAACCATATCTAGAAGGGTAGAGCTCATATTTTGAAAAATTTTCAGTTTTGTCAGACAAATTCCTCCATAGGTATTTAAAGGAACTTTTCTTGAGTATTGGGAACCAAACTGTCACTGTGATAGAAGAAAGAAACACATAGAAAAAGAAGGTTCTGTCTGAAATACCTTCTCTTTTTTTCCCTTGTGGTATACAGCTATGTAATGCTGTTGGACTGTAATTACATAGAGTTGCCTCAGTGGTAAAATTGCATAACACCTTTACTTTCCTTTACTTTCTTCAGTCTCTGTGACATTTTGCACTCAATAACACAGTCTTGATGTGTGAATGAGTTTGTGATAAGAGATTTATTTTATTTAACAAAAGTAAATAAACTTGTCTTATTTGAAAAGTAGATGTTTTTTCCATATGCAATATGCTAGAAACATTTTTATTTGATTTATCCATTTCACCCACAGGATAGTTAAACTACCCACTTTTTGGCTACATTTCACCAAATGTTAGATTTTGAGAGATGTTCTTAGAGGAGTGACTTAGAGTCTGAATGCAAATTCTACCATAAAAATATGTTTTGATTCTTACATTTCCATCATGAGGTGCAGGTGTTTGTGCAAACTGGAGCCTTCTAAATACATTTGCATTCTTGACAGTCAGTTTCTAAGTTCAGGGTTATTTTCCGTTATAGTGTCTGATGTCAAATGTGAACCAAATCCAGGTACACAACCCTGAACTCTTTTTCCTTTTGTAAAATGAGCAGAATATTGCCAGAAGCTGTAATGGAAAAAAAAGCTCAACCTAAACCTGGGAAACGTCAAGCCAAAGTGATGAAGAATAAAACTGATAGAAGGGATCTCAGACAATTTAAACAGTCTGTGGAGGTCACTCATATAACACTCTCTACCTCTTACAAAGACATAACAAGAGAAAGAAAAGGAAAAGAATAGATGTTTCACCTCTCCTACCTGATGGGTCCTCCCTTAATTATTTCCCCCTTGAGACTTCTCCAGCTGCCAAGGCAGTGCGACTGTGCAGCTTCTACTCAGACCAGCTGTGCTTGAGAACATGGGTCCATTCAGGAGCCACATGGGGAGCCACAATTTTATGTAATTCACCTTTCTCCTCCTTACAACCCATGACCAGCCTTGTATTTTTTAATATCCAGATGCTGCCAATCCCCTTTTAATACATCTGCAAGGCTTGTTTAATATCCTGGAGCCAGGATGGAAAACATAAAGTCCTTCATGGCAACTGGTTCAGTTTTAAATAGGTTCCAGGGTTTCTTTCCTCTGGTATGCTCCTTCAGCAGGCAAGATGATTCCTGCTCCTTCTGCCTAGCTCTGCCTCTTTGGTGAGGATGCCCTCTTCATGTGCAGCATTCCCTCTTGCTTTCTACCCATTCAGCGGAGGGACTGAACAATAATTAATCTGAAAGGCCTTTTCTTCATGTCCTATGTTTCCCATGGCTTTTTAAAGACCTTGTGCGGTGGTGTTTTGTCCACTGAATAAGTTCCTTTAATATCATTTTGGAGTGCTAATTAGAGAAGATTCCTTGCTTAGCCTATATGAATAGGAAGTCATGACCAGCCAAAATGAATGTCATGCAACACATTTTAAAAAGGCATTCTCCCTTCCCTCTCTTGACTGGAAGGTGGAATGACTAGTGTGGTAAAGAACTCAGAGCTATCTCCATGGGCTGGCAGACTGAAGACACATGCTCTGGCAGAAGAACCAGTAACAGTGGAAATATGATGATCAAAATTCCCGATGGACATTCCTGCGCAATGGCATTCTCTTCCTTTGAAGTATGGTGAGGCAAAACTAACCTTGCTCAAAGATGAATGCTCTGCTCGAAGTCAAAACACAAACTGGAAAGCTGAGGACCAGGCAAGGGTATGTAAAATGACTCACTGTGAGAGGGTGTACCCTTAATCTAGATGACTCAGTCCTTGGAGTGCTGGAAGACCAAGGACTTGTTTTTTCCAGAAATCTGTGGTGCAGTAGTCACAGTGGTGAAGATACACTGATGACATCTGCCTGTTCAGAACTGCAGTTCCTGCAGAGGTGCCTGGCTGACAGACAACACTTGCACTCTTCTAGGTAAGAGCTAGGAAGTGTGCCTTTTCTTCTTGCCCTCATGCTGGCTCCCCCCTGAAATTATCCTGCTTACTCCTCTTCCCATATAAAATTACTTATGCTCTTGTTTCCCATTTCAGACAAGCCAAGTCTAAGCAGCAGAGACCCTGTGAAAAATTGTTGTAATTCATGCCAGGGCCATCCAGGACATTTCTGGACATCTCTGTGAATGCATTTGTGGTTTTTATGACCAGCTGTTTGTCAGGAATGATAAGGCTGTGCACTTAGAAACACCAGTCCCCTGTAAAGGAACGTGGTGTCCCATCTTGAATTCCTGCTGGTGACAATGCCAGGTCTGAGCAGGGTTTGCAGACCACATCAGCAGTCCTGGCAGATGAGGGACATCCGCAGTGCAGAAATGCTTGTCCTGGGCTACAGCTGTGTCATCACTAAGCTGGAATGTACAGTATACGCTTTCCACGGGCATAGCTCTGGGCACAGAAATGTGTATACCATCAACGGCACCTGCCCCTCTATGGAGCACTTCAGCTGTTGTGATAGCTGATGAGCTAAATTTAAGGTTTGCACATGCTTGATTCAATTTAATACCTTCCAAGGGGAGCTTACAGGGGAAAAAAGCCAGCTTCGGGATCAACATTTATGCAGTTTAAAATATTTCTCCTCTTTTAAGTTTATACTTAGCTGGATCTAAAGTCGCACAGGTTTTTATAGTAAAATCCTGGTATATTATGCATGATTCCCTTTTTTACAATATATAATATGCATGAAAATAAAGCTGCAAGTTTTACATTATACTATTCGTAGTATTCCCCTTAGAATTTCTTGCCTTATTCTCAGATATATTATCAAAATTATATTTTTCAAGATACCCGAAATTGCCAGGGAGCATATTCAATCTTCCAAGGACTCCAATACAGCAGTTCTCACTAGATTTAATTCCTTTATAATTTCCTAAGAGTACAAAAATTAATGTTATGACCACATCTTTGGAAAGATATTCAAAGCATTAGTGGCATATGCTAAATATGGTTTGTTAATCATTCAGGGAATTGCGATACTGCATGAAAGAAATGCTTTTATCTTGAATTGGTGCCAAAAAGCCTTTTTAAAATTATTCTCCTACTCTGGCAAAGCATAGTAAATCATTCCACCAGAGATATTTCAGGAGTATTTGAGTACTGGCAGAAAAAAAAAGACTTGAAGAAACCTTAAAGTCACAGCACCAATATTATTTCATAAATTACAATCTCCTTAGTCAAAGATGTGACTGTGTGTGATGTAACTCTTTGTCAGCAACATAAACCTGAGCATTAGTAATGCAATAAAGTCATCTTTGGGACTAAAATTAAACCTAAAGTCATGTTGCTGCATTTTCATGCCTCCCTCTGTATGGTGTTATCAGAAGTGAGATTACCCTCCATGCATCCAAGAGTGAGTTCATTCAGGCCAGCTTATATAGTCCAGGAGTCTTTTCAAGCAGAGATGAACTTTGAGCAATCACTTTTATTTAAGTATTATGATAAGCAAAATCCAAAAAATGAGAAACTAAATCTGCCAGATTTGAAATATCAAGCAAGAAAACCTCTTAGTCATGCATAAATTGAATTTCCAGTGGGGGAAAACTTACTTCCAAGAGCTAAAAAGGGAAAAATACAGAAAGGTTATCTGTACCATGTTTTATGAAAACAAATGTTTGCAACCACTAAACACTGTCCCAGAGTTATAGTAAACAACCAATGATAAGGATGGTGCCATGATGACTAGCTGGTGTACTGTAGGAGGTATTGTATATCAACAGCCTGGCAGTGTCAAAGCCAAGTTAGAGTAGCAGGAATTTAGCACTTCACAAACTCGTGACCCCAGAAAGGCCATGGTGTGTGTCAGGATGGATTCTAAGCAAGGAGGGCGAGGGTGGAACCCTCCCCTGGGCCTGGAGACCATTCTCTGCTTGGTGCGAGAGATATCATTTGTGTTGTGATAGTATCTGACTGGTTCATTGGCCTTTTCTTTTTTGAGCTGAGTAGCTATGTGCCTTCTCTTTCACCTGATTTAGAAAGTCTTAATATGAATTTTTATTTCCCTGCTTAGAAAATCTCATGTACAGATTTATCTGCTATAGACGACAACCCTTGATTAGCTGTAAGACCTGCGTACTTTTCTACAGATTGACTGTCCATCTAGCATAATTGCTCAGCATGCTGTGGAGTAATTTACTCTTTAACACAAGTTATATGATAAGTCCTAATAGTATTTCCATTAACACACAGACAAATTCCTGTTGAACCTGGCATGAGTGCAACTGAGGTGTTCATAAAATTCATTAAAATAGCTGTGGCCCTTGACATCATACTCTGGATTTCTGAGAGTGAAGCTCTGGTATGACATTTCAAATTACCTGCTCTGATGTTTAGGTTCTTTGAATAACTCAGAAGTATTGCAACTGTAGTTGAAACAGGGAAATTACACACATTTGATGCCTTGTGGGTACTTGAAAACAAGGTGTCCTTGGGTATCAGGGCCCAATGTGAAGTTTCTACAGGACTGTTTTCAGTCATGTATTACTTGTAGGACAATAATTTAAGGCAGGCAAGGGTGAATGGCAGAGGAGCTGCGTGACAGCTATTATCAGTTGCACGAAACCCAGATCTCTTAGTCCTACAAACCCTCTTTGTTTCTTAAAATCATACTTGCAGTCGCAAGTTTCATGCATTTGATTTTACTTATATTGCACAGGATCTAAAAGTAGGTTAAACAAGATACTGACAAGTTTCTCAGCTCAGTCCTTTCATGTTTACTGTTTGAGGTAATATGAAATGTGTTTGTCTTTGACAGCTGAAAACAGTTGCCATTAAAGATGCTAGCTATCAACTAGAATTCAGCACTTGATGTCAGGTAAGTACTAATGGCAATGTTTTCCTTTCCATTTCCCTTTTTGCTCCCTCTCTTCCCTGGAGTATGGTGCTCCCACTTAAAACTCACCCTTTTCTGTTTCACAGTATCCAGAATTGTACTGCATGTACCAAACATTTCAGATATGGAAAACCAAAGCGTTAATCACTCACATTAATCCATCACATTAATCCATGCAATTTCACACATCTGTCATATGAGAAGGTAAAAAGGCCTGAGGACACAACTACCAACTATTCCAAAAGAGCAGAGTTGAAAATGCAGAGGAAGAGAAACAAGGCTGTGCCTCTAAAATGTTGTCTGCAGCATAAACTCGTTTGGTTCTGCGGTGTGTTCTGGGCCCAGCGAGTAAGGGAACAGATTTAGGAAAGGATCTCAGTTCCTGGCAGGGGAGGAGGCACAATGATCTTCGTTGTCTCCTATGGCATTTCTGAGAAGTGCCTGCAAGCACAGCTTATGCCCAGAGGGCAAACCTCCAGGGCAGGACTCGCCTCTGCAGCCTGCAAAAAACCCGACAGACAATCAATCTATCTTATAGATAAACATGCAGGAGAGCAGGACAGAGAAGAGCAGAGCCAGAATAACCAGTGTCTAGAAAAAGCCCACAGCAAACTAACTGCTGAGAATATGTCAGGATTCAGGATTTCCTGGAGTGTTTATCTAGGTACAGTTCTGGCTCAGTAGAAGCAGATCTGTACCATGCAGCTTGATTATTGCATTGCTATGCCGCATGGCAATATACTGTAGAATAAATACAGTAATAGAATGGGGAAAGAGAGAAGAAGATGGAAAAAGACAAGGACATTGGCTGTAAAGCCTCTAGGAGATTTAAATCGAAGACTCGCATTGGAGTCAATGTAAATCTTTTCTCATCTAGNTATTAATTTCATGTTGTCATGGCAGACCTTAAATTCCTAATGTATTTTTATTTAATGTTGTTGCGATTGGAATTTTTTTGTCCCAAAGTGTGGAGTGTGTGGGACACTGGTGTTTGGTCAGAGTAACGTAGTCTTGTCAAAAAGATTTTTGTGAATTTGCAGTTTATTACTTCCCTTGGGATGAGGGCCATGACTGAGCAAACCCTTTACCTCATGTGACCTAGACAGAATATGGATCATCCTTATATTGTCACCTGTTTAGAGAAAGATTTTTTTTGTAGAAGCAGGCCAAAGACCATATTTACCTGCTAAAACTTCTCTGAGTATTTTGCTGTTCTCTGTGAAAAAAAGGTTCAGCTTATTTATCCTAATAACAACTCTGAGGTTAATTCATATGGATGATGTCTTTGTTTCCTTGGCAAAGTATGTTTGGCTTAAAATAAACAGAATTATAACCATGAAAAAACCCCCAAAACAGCTTCATATATAATCTAGGTCTAAAAAAATCTTTCTAACCAAGAGAAGACTATGCTGGTACATGTAACTGAGAAAGAAAACTGGGTTGATGTCAGAAAAAAAATCAGTTTTTGCAATAAAAACAAAAATAACAAGACTGATTTGAAGAAATTAATCCTTAGCAAGTCTTATGAGCAGTCCTTATTGCTGAAGAATCTAACACTGCTAAAATCAGGATTCACTATTAGATTTCCATAAACTTTCCCCATTAGTTTTCCACGAATTTGAATTTCTTGCAGGTTTTGCATCTTTAATGTTTCTAAATGTAAGAGGGAGTTTGAATGTGTTTTTAAAAACTGAATAGCCTTCCAGAGAAGTTTTCTTAGTTGTTTGGGGTTTTTTTTAAATTTGTTTTTACTGAAAAGCAGTGGAAGAAATGATATTTCAGGAACACCTAAATATTAAAAAGTCATAAAGTAATAGACAGCATGAAAAATTTCAAAAGTAAGGCTTGTAATTGTGGTTGTGCACTTGTGGCAACCAATAGCAATGACAGGCTTAAAGTACCTATTTCCACACTGTCTCGCACAGTATCCCAAAAGTAAGCTAGACAGTTATAGTCTGCTCAGAGCTGGAGGTAAGTGCAGAATTACTTGGGAAATTGTAATAGAAATGGAATTTCTGGTAGGGAAAATAGTTACAAAAGGTAAGGAAGATCAAGTGGAATTTCAGAGATGTGTGTTGGTTTTGCAACTGTTAAGACTTCCATTTATGATTTTAATGCTGGAATGAGGCATTCATTCATTCATTCACATTTCTGTGACTGCAGTTTGGGATGTTCTAACAAGTATGTTCTGTAGTTTTGTAGGCTGAATTTAAAAATGCTTGGACTTATACAGGAACCTTAATGAAGAGAATCCTGGATCATCAAAAAAAAAATCCCATGGAAACCAGAAAATTAATGGCACATTTGGATTTGTTTAATCTGGAAAGAAGATTGATATAAAGCTTGAAAAGCACAAGGGATATTTAGATTAGAAGAAAATCTTATTAGTGGAACATTAAAATATGAAAACTGTAGGTCTTTTGGGAACATATCAGATAAACAACAGTCAGGAATTTATTTAGTATATTTGGTGCTGCTCTAAGTATAACGCTTCTGATGCTCCTTTATTTTTTTTTTTTAAACAATGGAGGTTTTTTGAAACATTTTGTTGAAGGGTGAACTTAGGGAAGGAAACATTTATTTTATGTTATGCTGTAAACTGGTTTGTTTTTTGTTGGGTTTGTTGTTGGTTTTCTTTTTTTTTTTTCTATAACTGGATTTGGACTCTGCAAAATTAATGGATTCATCAATAGCACAAATAATCTGTGAAGGACTTGAATAAAAAGATCACTTCTATAGCAGTAGGGATACATCCTTGTAGCATGAGGGCCAGAAAGCTGGTGCACTCGTGTCTCATGCAATGGTGCTGTGGCTGTAATTTTTATGACCCTTCTGAAAACTGCAAATGAGACATAGGACCTAACTAGGCATCAATCCTGCTGGGTCGACAGCCAAACCGGGAGTGTTTGTGCAACACATACAATGCAGTCGGGATGCTCCAGCCAGCTGGAAGAGATTAGAGAGCACACGAGCTCCTGGGTGTGTGTCAGTTCTCCCAGGACCACACATAGTCTGCAGGTATGTGAGCAGAACTCTCCTTAGCTGTTTTATGCTTAATTTTCAAAGTGAGTGCTTTGGTAATCGAGGTGAAACAAGAATTACTAGAAAGCATTCCATTTTCTTTTTCATAAAATATACCGTAAAATTGAGAGGAAACTGGTCAGCAGCCTTCTTTGTACTTCTCACTCTTTTTTCTCTCAGTCCTTGTTATAACGTCCTCAGCTTAATGGTTTGGAAAGTGATAAAACCACAGAATGTCAACACTCAGTCAAAAGAAAAGAACAGAAAACTTACTGCATACATTTGACCACACAGTTCAGATGGCAGTCTCTAAGCAAATATTGACCTCACTAGAGTATTTTATGCATCTCTCTTTAATGAGGTTGAGAATTTGGCCCTCTTAAGTGCAACTGCTTAAATATTTCATAAAGCAGTTTCAGTTGAGGACTAACACAGACTCTGTGTCACCTTGGAGCAACTGAATTAAAACCTTCTACTGCATATGCTATAATGCAAATATTTCTAAATAAAGAGAAGCTATATTACTGAAAAATGCATGAACCACAGACATGGTCCCTGGCTGACATAAACTCTACTGAATCTAAGATACTCTTGATATTTAAGGATTTAGCAACTTTTTACTCCACCCGTCTAAAAATGCTTATCACTTCTGTGTGGGTGCAAAAGGAATTGTTCATGTCACAATTTCAGGTTAAGTGGTCTTAAGAGATTCATAAGACTCCTTTCAGAAGGCAACAGTACCTGTAATGTGTGTGTCTATATATGTCTATAAAAATCGGTGGATTCATCAGCCTGTGCACAGTACCCAGGGTTCTGAAGTCTCTGCCCACATTGCTTCATGCAAATAATTTTAGGATGGTGTTCTAAATATCACCTTATTCTGATTTTAAATGTACTGTGATCACCAAGAAAAATATTGTTAAGAAAGAAGTATACCATTATTCACTATCTTTATACACTCTTAAAATAAGGAGTAAGGTGTAACTCTGCAGCAATAGTCTACGGAGTGAGAAGTTTTTTTGTTTTTTAGAGCCATCTAAGAGCCAGTTTAGAATTCATGAGAGGTGACCTTGAACCCCTTCGTTGTCCATGATGGCCAGCATATCTTGACCCAATTCACTTTCTATCCTTTAAGAAGATTTTTCTCTATTCACCAGTGAAACAAACCTTTGGGGTTATTAAGTACATGACAAGTTTCAGTTTTAATTTCTCTGAGTGTGCCTGACACATCAGATCACCGTAATTCCTTTAAAATGAATAAAACCCTAAGTAAACATGGATATAAAGACACTACAGAAATAATGATGTTTTGTTTCAACTGAGTATCAAGGTGTTAAAATAAAAAAATATACTGATGTTTAAAAAACATGTGGAAGGCAAAATTTGAATATTGATAATACAATCCTAATTTCACTTTTTCTCTTGTGCTTGTTTGTCACAGTGGCTGCAGTGCACAGAAGCCACATGTGTGGCATCTGCATGGCACTGACTTGCCCCATGACATATGCAGAAGAGAAGCACTGTCTACTGGCACTATCAACACTTGGCCTGGGATACTCACCCAGGGAATAAACAAAAAGTGTCTTGGAGGCAGAGGGGAGAAGTCCCCAGCTGGCTTTCAGGCCTGGGCAGATACCACGTAGTGCCGTCAAGCACCCTCACAAAGCAGTGCCCCTCTTTTCTTCTCATATCTCTGCCATCCTTTATCCTGTCCCAGATGTCCTTTCACAACTGCCCAGTTCCACCTGATTCATGTTTGTAATACTCTCAATTAAAAAATTAGTAATTAAAATGAAGCCCTGTTTTCCCATATTACTCCCAGCCATTACACTGCTCCATCTGCCCATTCCCAGACCCCTTCTTGTTTTTAAAAGACTCATTAGCATGTGATCTTGTCTCTGCCAGGATTCCCCAGTGCCATCTGCTCCCTTCCTAGATGATCAGTCTCACCCAGATCACTGTTTACTGCGCTTAAAAATCTGACGTTTTCTGAGCACCGGTCCTGGAGGATGTTGTGTTTCTTTACCGAAGTCAATGGCTATCAGTCTCTTGCCGCATTGATCCTGGTCCTTAGATTCATTTTAACCCTGATGCATTCCCAGAACTGTAAGGTTTTAGTGGTAACAGCAGACCTGTGTCCCTCAGGCTATACAACCACAGGTGTATAATTTGTTTAAGGCATTTAGCTTCTCATGCAATGACCAAAGACTAAAGTAACACCTCCCCAAACTCAGCATCCCTCAGCATCCTCTTTGTGGGGACAAATTGTGCCCATCTTAATTTCTGCAGCATAAAAATACTAAGTTCATGTTTTTTGCTTCAAAGAGTTTTCAAAACAAGATTTTTCATAGAGCTTATCTATTGGTTATTTCCACACGTGTTTATAAATAGAAGTAGTATGCAGTGTAATGTTGAAAAGCTATTTTGGAAAAACAGCAATAGTATTTACCTCTGTTTTCTGAGAAATGTATTGTAGGAAGAGCTGTTCTAGCATCTTTCCAGACATTTGAACCCAGGACAAATGAGTGACCTGCAATATTTCACTATAGGTCTTCACTATAGGCCTATTCCCCTGAGTGAAGTGGGATCTGCTGTAGTTTTCCATGTCCACCTACCTTCCCAGGAGTGATTTGGGTCCTTTATGCAGTAACTCAGACTTCAGAAAATGCCTGGACATTCATTGAGATCCAGGAGTTTCATCTTCTGACACTTTAATGGCACAGCAGTGTGTGAATGTCCTCCCATAGAGCCCACCACAAGATCAACATTAGTTCACACGGGACTGCACTAACCCTACTTTAGATAGCAATTGGATCAGAAAAATCCATGAGCACAGTAAGTTTCCTTCTCTAGGTTTATACAGACATAACCCTAACACAGGAAAGTAACTTCCAGTACTAATTATCATGGAGTTGACCCCTTTTAAGATCCAGCTCTGCAATACTGAGAGAAAGGCTTGCTCTGAATCTCGTAAAATAAGCAACTAAATTTGAGATCAGTGAGTACAAACACCTACAAAGACTTAGAAATCCATAAAAAACTAGATTGTACTTACATTTTGGAGTAGGTCTTTGCTGGTTATGAAATCTGTCACTGCAAACATGGTGGGTTGTTAACCTGAAAACATGTTCATTCACTTTGCTGGAGATTGCCCTTGATGGAATCTGAGAGTGAGGCAGGGAGAACTTGTTCCCTATGGTTTGTACATACACAGATTATTAATGGGTAAATATTTTCAGGAGCTATGTAAACGGAAAAAGCAGATTTTTAACTTGATAATTGAGTGTCTTCAATGCAACAGTGTTTTGACAATAGGCGTAAAGTTGCTGATGTTGTCTGTGAAGAGTTGCAGCTGCTTTTAGCACAAATGAAAGCTAGGAGCTGACCTATGCCCCCTCTTCTTTCTTGGCTGGACTTTATATACATATTTCTTAGGAGTACTTTTTGAATCCTCGTTCATATTAGTATGATTTTCTTCCTGTCCTTTTCCTCAATTTAATTGAAATTGATTTAAAAAGCAAGAGCATATGAAAATGAAAAATCTCTATTACGCTTTCAGAGAAAGAATTTATTACAGTCATACTACCCCATACAAACCAAACCCTCTATGGCTTCAATGCAATCGTATCAGAGGGACCTGGCACACAAACACCTTTCCTTGCTTTTACTTAGACTACTGCAAAAATAGGAGAAACCATAATTGATGATGGAGCTCTAATCTGCCTTTAAAATTATTCCCACATTTAAAATCACTTTTGCAGAAGTTTGGAAAACACTGCAAGACTCACAATGGCTTGTGCTGACCTAGACCCTGTGATAACGTGCTTTGTCAAAATTTCACTTCAGGGAGTGATGATGAGCCTAGTTTTCTTGTTACCCTTAGTGAAACTTAGGCCATAAATTCTTTGTGTAGTGGTCCTGCATGCTTTCAAAGCCTACTAGTGTTCTATTCCTTGTTTCTGTTGCCAGATGTGATCCTGTGATTCAAATAAACAAGCTCATTTTAGGGGATAACATCACTTTAGGCGAGGTGTGCCTTCTTTTCCAAATAGAACTTCCTACTTAGTCGTCTAACAAAGAGAGAAAGCCAACATTTCTCGATTACTGAGAATGCTCCCTGAGCCACTTAAATTGCAAACATATATTTATATTACTATTTCTATAGCTAAGCAAGAATTACTGTAACATCAAGAAGGACCTAAATTTGCCCTAGTTACCTAGAAACTTTACCAAATTTTTAATCACCAGGGCAAAAAAACCCCATCAAATAAACCTGAAGCATATCAGTGTTATGGGTGAAATTTTCAACCTAAATGAGACTACAATTTTACTATCACAAAAGTAAAAATCAGATACAGAACAACTCATTGCAAAGTGCCTCCTGTGTACTTTGAACACACACATTTCATGAATAACCAGATTACAGTCTCATAAAATATAGACACATATTAGAAAAAATATGTGATTCCAGGTTTTAAATTGAATATAAACTCAAGAGAAGTGGTTTCTGCACATAAGCAATCAGGACTAAAGAAAAAGACTAAGATAAAAATGTAAGTCTTAGTGATCACAGATGTCTGGATACTGATATGCGAACTTGGGTCAACAATTAACTTAGACTCACTAAGGCTTTGTTTTATTCACTTTGCATTTAATGTTGATCATGAGATATTTGCTACGGAACTGAGTTGCCTGGCTTTAATTAATAACTTCTGGTACTTTGCCTCCAAAACATACCTTTAGGTTGTGGGCATGATGTCACCCAATTCAACGTCATTCCATAACGATTTTTTTTCCTCAGTCATTATTCCCTGTTACAGCAGGTTTCACATCTTCAGATGGTCACTGTGCTGTATTTTCTGTTTGGTTGCACTTAATTGGTAGCATAGCTGCAGAAGTGGAAGGTTTATATAGGAAGCCCTGTGGTTCACCCCAAAACAATGGTCACTGCGTTCTGGTCATCTACACTGAGCTGTGCTGTGTTGCTGACTTGTACTTTTTGCAATATAATTGGATTTATCAGTGTGTTTCTGTGAATGAGTTTGGACTTACTTATGAATTTCCATTTCTAGACCATCTACTTATCATCATCATCATTACATCACGATCTTCATCATTAATATTTTTACCCCTATGAACTGAGACAATTGCCATAGTCTGACATTTGGCCACAGTAGCAGGTGTAAGCTGAGTCACATTTATTCTTGAGTGCTGCCCTCTACGATGGTTTCTGGAGTGTTCTAGAAACTTCAAATTGGCACTTGCATCCTAGCGTATCACTTTNGAGATCATCCCAAAATAAAGCAGACATTGTAGCCTTCTGAACTGAGAGAGTCTGTATAATTTGTGGAGTAAAGAGCAACACTCTGTGATTTGACCTGACTACTTCATATTTGGGTTAAATGCCACCTCGACTTAAAAAAAAAAAAAAGAAAAAAATNTGGTCACTGCGTTCTGGTCATCTACACTGAGCTGTGCTGTGTTGCTGACTTGTACTTTTTGCAATATAATTGGATTTATCAGTGTGTTTCTGTGAATGAGTTTGGACTTACTTATGAATTTCCATTTCTAGACCATCTACTTATCATCATCATCATTACATCACGATCTTCATCATTAATATTTTTACCCCTATGAACTGAGACAATTGCCATAGTCTGACATTTGGCCACAGTAGCAGGTGTAAGCTGAGTCACATTTATTCTTGAGTGCTGCCCTCTACGATGGTTTCTGGAGTGTTCTAGAAACTTCAAATTGGCACTTGCATCCTAGCGTATCACTTTGAAAAGTACTACTACCTGGAATTGTTACTGGACAGAAATATGGGATAGGCTGGAGTAAAAGCAAGAAAAGATGGTGCAGGAATTGCCTGTATATGAAGCAGTTTCTCACAAGTGATAGCTCTGCTGTAGCTCTGAATTCATGCCTGACNAGAATGTGAGGGTTCCCCTTTTCCGTCAGACTTAAATATTTTTGTGACTGTTTTGCAAAGATTTATAGGTAATGATGCCGCATAACAGCATCTTTTGAAGAAATACGAATCTAAACAATTTAACAGCATGGTTAATTACAAACCCCTCCTGTCATAATGTTGGACCTATGTAGTCAATGCTAAATACACACTATCAGTACAAAGTAGTTTCATCAGGGTGAAAAAACAGAGGAAGTGATGGAAGTAATTTTTAAAAAGTGAATCCTTTTGAAAAGACAGTGAGCTAACATACATACATATGATGTACAGTGAAAGAGAGGTAGTAAATGCATGAAATCCTCTCATTGCCAGTTTCCCTCTGTGGTGACTAACTGCACCATAAATTACTGTTCAGCCTTGAACATGAAGGAGAAATTGAATTCATCACCCTCCCGTTACTGTCATAACCATTCTTAAGTGTTTCAAAGCAAGAGAGGAAAGTGATTAATTTGGTTGCTGCTCAGTATGCCAAGGGACTACATAAATACCTCCCTTAACCACAGAGAGAGTATTACCAAAATATATAAAAGCATCAATAATACAGATGTATTCCAAAAAAAGGAAAAAAAAATTTGGGGAACAATAAGACTTTGGCATATGCAGCTGATATTCGCAGAGCAAATCTCCAACAGGTAAGTGTATGCAGGCAAACTGTGTGTTAGTGTACAGCATATTTTGTGATAAAACCTCCTGAATTCTTCATAAAGCACTTTATATTGAATGGTAGACTTTGAAATCTTCTTAGCAAAAAAAAAGATTGACTCTTCAAATAAAGTTTTAATGGGCATATTTTCATGATATTTTCTAATTCCACATTCATCTAAATGTACATCAAATGCACTGAAAATCCTTGCACTTAGGGGAATGGAGTCCTTCTGTGCAGCCACAGGAGATACACAAGAGGCTGTTGCATGTTGCTTGTCACTGCTCCTTGGGCTCTGCCAGCCAGACTGTTCTAGGAAGGATGGATAATTCAATTTCTATAGCCACTACCCTCTGAAGGCAGCTATCTAGATGTGGTAATTGCCTCTGACTATTCCACCAGATTCAGGTGGTTCTTCAGCAAAAACCCCATTGCAGATATGTGCCATGGGGAACACTGCTGCACAGAGCCATGAGCAGATTATGCCCCTGAATGTGGCCATTCTAAATGTAGAAATGAGCAGGACGATTTCTTTCTGAAGCTGAGCCTCACAAACCTGCAGCTGGGTTGCAGATAAGGGTTAGTTCAGAGTTAAAGGTTATCTATTCAAGAGCAGTACCTTTTCTCCTCAATTTGTGGTGATTTTGGTGAACAAAAGCAGAGGAAATAGAGCTGTTATTGCATGGGGTTTTTTGTGTTTTTTCAGTGAAAGTCCATAACGCCAAGCATAAGAATCCCCTGGAGTAGCTACCTACCTGTCTGCCTGCTCATCCTCATTTGTGGGAAACTAATTTGACTTTACTCTTGTAGAATTAAAAATATTCTTTTACAGGAATGAGTGCTATTATTCTATAGAAATATTGAAATGAATGTGAATATATAGAATAAATATTCCCATTCCTTAGCCTGAAGGTATGACTGGATATAGAGGCAGTCCAAAAATGCATTTGGGAAAGGTAGGGTCAGTACAAGGTTAAGTGAGGAGAGAAAAGCTCCGATGAGATAGAAGGAGGATGATTGAAACCTACATATGGATTTATGTTCAGCTCATTTTCTTGAAAAATGATGATATTGTATCCTTTCATTACCACACTCTTCTGCGTACCTGATTCTATGCCTGTATAAGGCTCATGCTCCAATACAGTTATGTCACATTAGTGACAGACCAATCTTGAATAAGAGATCTGCAGTTTCTGGGAGAGTTGGATACAGATGCACGTTATTAAAATTTGACACTTCAATGACTTTTGCACTATGTGGGATGAACAGAGGAAGATACTGTATAAATTAAACAATAGCGATCTGGCCCTTGTCTTATCTACAATCAAAATCTAAGGATAATAACATGACTGGAGGAGAGATCTGAATATGTGTGCACGATATGATTTGCTCATAAAGCAAGAAAATAATCATTAATTATATGCATCTCACTGAGACACTATGTGTGGTGTCTTTTTCTTCAGATTTTTCAGATGCATCTGATATTTACTCACCTTGCTTTCCAAATAACCGACTGTCACTAATTTAGTGTATGAGCCCTTTCTCAAGTGAAGCGATGCAGGTACACCAGACTGCGAACTGTTTTGGTAGTTTTCCTCTGACATCAGTCACAGATACTATTAAGGCACTGTAAACATTCCTTTGTGTGAATTATTTCTCTCCACATTGAAAATTTCCTGGGCACTGCAGACACTGCATGTATACAAGAGGGAAGCAGCACAGGCCAATCAAGTAGCACACTGCAAACTCAATCCTGCGCAACTGCTGCCCTGTGTGGTCTCTGAGCAGTGGGGTGCAGGCGATCAATACAATCAAGTGTCTATCACTAGTCACTTGCTGCTTGTTGCCATCATCATTCACACACCAGCTGTGGATCAAAACATTTTCACCTTGATTTTAAAAAGGAAGATTGAAGCAATTATATTGTACCCAATCTGCTCAATTATCAAATCACCAGCTAAACTGTGCTTGGTTATGCACCTGCAACCTGGCATATACACTCATAATTTGTTATGTGGGAAAGCTGACTCCTGAGTGTCTCCTTGACAGGCCACATCTATACTGGGATTTCTTTAGCGGTCAGTCTCCAGGTGTGCTGCAACTGGTCTGGGTTTATTCATCCTGACTATGATGGGTAAAAACAAATGGCACAGAGCTAAACCTCAAGAGATCGGATCTCACATCATTTTCCATTGTTACAATAATGTTGGGTATGGATGTGATGATAACAAGGGCAGTACATGCTCAAGTAAGAATGAAAAATATAGCTAAATCAGCAATTTAGTTGAACTTGAGTGAGTCTAGCCTTAAATGTAAAGTTCTCAATATTTGGTGGAGTTAGGAAGAGCATCAACAAGACTTCTACACTGGACTTTTGGAGAGCAGACTTTGACCTATTCAGGAGACTTGTCAGGAGAGTCCCTTGGGAAGTAGTTTTTAAAAACAAAGGAGTCTAGAAAAGTTGGGCATGCTTCAAAACAGAGAACTTGACGGCAAAGGAACAGGTTGTCCCTGTGTGCCAAAAGATAAGTCAACAAGGCAAATGTCCAGCCTGGATGGG
>WBMY01015148.1:0-71902 GCA_013397315.1 Donacobius atricapilla
CCTTCCCTCTCCCCGCGCCGCGCGTTCTGATTGCGTCATCGCGCCGCGCGCACAGCGCCCCGCCCCTGGGTGCCGGGTGGTTGCCGAGCAACGAGGCCGGGGCGGGCCCCACAGCGCCCCCCAGCGGCCCCTGCGCCATCTGCAGGACCGAGCCCGTGAGGGGCCGGGAAGGGTCTGGGCCACCGGGAGGGGCTGAGCGAGCGGGGAAAAGGGCTCAGCCTGGAGAAAAGGAGGCTCAGGGGGGACCTTCTGGCTCTGCACAACTCCCTGACAGGAGGGGACAGCCAGGGGGGTCGGGCTCTGCTCCCAGGGAACAGGGACAGGGCAAGAAAAAATGGCCTCAAGTTTTGCCAGGGGAGGTTCAGGTTGGAGATTGGGGAAAATTTCTTCTGTGAAGGCGTGGTCAGGCCCTGG
Organism: Donacobius atricapilla; assembly: GCA_013397315.1. Classification (NCBI taxonomy): domain Eukaryota; kingdom Metazoa; phylum Chordata; class Aves; order Passeriformes; family Mimidae; genus Donacobius; species Donacobius atricapilla. Next base: position 415 of record WBMY01015148.1, read on the forward strand.
CACAAGCTGCCCAGGGCAGTGGGCACGGAATGGTGATTCCACCATTCCTGAAAGTGTTCAAAAGATTTGTGGATGTGGCCCCTGGACATGGTTTCAAGGTGAACATGGTAGTGCTGGGGGAATGGTTGGACTCAAGTATCTTAGAGGGCTTTTTCAACATTAGTGATCCTGTGATTCCATGATTCTCAGTTCCCTGCTGCAGTACTCTGGACTCAGAGCCCTCACAGAGCGTTGGGCATGGCCGTGAGCTGCTTCCTCTGCCCTGGTGCAGCTCCTGTGGGGTGAACCCCTGGAACTGGCTCTGCCAGGGCTGCGGGAGCCAGGCTGGGAGCCAGGCACCAGGAGCCTGCTTTAGGATCCCAGGATTTTTAAGTGAATACTATTTTTGAGTTCTTCCCACACACACAACTCAACATCTCCGGCAGATCGCCTCCAGCTGACAGCCCTGAGCCGCCTCCACTCCCCCCTGCCCTCAAGCTTGCTTCCAATCCTGCCTGGGTATGAATTTTAAAACCTGAATCCATACATACAGTCAGGTATACAGTCATTGTCAGCAACTTGGATAAATTCCCAGCTAAATGTAGAACAGAGTATGACTTAAGGAATCTGTACATCGAGGTTGAGATACTATCCTGGCCTGGAGGCTGATCGTTAATTCATAAGCTTCCTCCTCTAAGAACCAGGGTCAGTCTGTTTGGAGGCTGTACATGAGAGTTTGGAGGATTTGTTTGACCTCAGCCATGCTAAAGAAGAAAATTATTGGCAAGATCTAGCAGCTGGAGATGTGAATTCTGTGTTCGGCAAGAAGGGCAGTGTACCACTGCCTTCAGAGCTGGCAGATGCTCTGCCATGGGGGATTTTTAAGTCAGCAGCACCTCATTCTTTAGATCCAACTGAAGCAGAAATTACTGTGCTGGAGGCAGGTACCAGTATGTGTGTCAGGCTGCATCATCATCTGGTCCTCTGGGAGCCTAAAGTCAGGAGGATGTGTGACCAGTGTGCCAAAGCAGACTCAGTGCATGAGAGATACAGCCTGAAAGAACAGAGGAGAGAGGCAGCATATGCCTGCTTAGTGCTCTCTGTGCTGCTGTTTCCCAACAGTTGGCCTCTGTATCCACCTGGTGCTGATTTTCTAAGGCTACAGATGAAATCCCCAGGAGTATCAAAGGCCTGTTTGGAACAATTGGTGGCTCCCCCAACCGCCAGCATGGGTGCAGCCTCACCTCAAGTCCAGAGGGCAGTTTTGGACACTGCAATATGAGAATGATCTGAAGATGTTGGAGAGTGTCCAAAAGAGGGACACGGAAATAGGGAAGGGTCTGGAGGGGCCATACGAGGAGGGGCTGAGGGCACTTGGTCTGTTCACCCTGGAGCCTGAAGTCAGACCCCACTGGGGCTGCAGCTCCTCATGTGGGACAGCTCTGATCTCTGCTCTCTGTGACAGCGACAGGAGCTGAGGAAGGGCTGGAACTGTGCCAGGGGAGGATCAGGCTGGATGTCAGGGAAAGGTTCTTCCCCCAGAGGGTGCTGGGCACTGCCCAGGCTCCCCAGGGAATGGGCACAGCCCCGAGGCTGCCTGAGCTCCAGGAGTGTTTGGACAGCGCCGCCAGCGATGCACAGGGTGGGATTGTTGGGGTGTCTGTGCAGGGCCAGGGGTTGGACTTGATGATCCTTGTGGGTCCTTTCCAGCTCAGGTGTTCTTTCTACAATTCTATGATTTTTTTTCAAGAAAAAAAAATCTGGGGAAAATTAAGGCAGCCACAGTAAAAATTGCATATTGAAATTAAACTTAATATCTCAAAGGATGAAAAGCACAACACAATTTACTGTATGTTTGTGAATTAGGTACATGTTCTTATTTGAATTGTGACATATATTGCATTGCTCTCTACATTAATGTTCTTCATATATTTTTTATCCTTTTAAATATTAATTTTTAAAATAGGATAAAGGAATTAAAACAGAGAAATTAAAACTATCAAACTTGTGTAAAGAGCAAGGTGTACCATAGGGCTCAGAAATAATGTACAAATAAATTCACTGCAGCAATATTCTTTCAGAATAAGCAAATATTTCAGAATAAGCAAATAAGTAAATCAGGGGCTTTGAAAATGAACGTCATCCCATGTGTGGGAATGTGTTTCAGTGGTGATGCTGTCTAGAGCACTCTATATAAACACACCATGCTCCAAAAACACTTATATGTAGCTGGACAAGGCCTCAAGCAACGTGATGTGGTGTTGGTGTTGGCTCTGCTCTGAGTGGGGTGGGACCAGCTCTCTAGGCCTCTCTCTGACTTAAGCTTTGGGTCTGGGTTAAGGTCCACATAGCCAAGTGCCTTGCCTTGTCTTGATAGGACTGGTCTGGTCCTTGGAGTGTCCTCTGGGACTGCATAAGAAGGTCCCAGCTGGTATGGTGCAAGGGAGAAACTTGGGAGAACTTTATCTGTAGCTTCCTTTTGGGTTTCTCCTTGAGACTGGCTTGGACTTAGAGACCTCCTGCCACTGGAACAGGACCAGCCCAGTGAGTGGAGGAGCCACCTGTGCTGTGCTAATTTGGAGAGGCAGTTGGGATGTGGTGGAATGGCGTTTGAGGTCTCTGCTCCATGACTTTTGGGGTGGATGGTACTGAATCTCACCTGCAGCAGAGCTGGTCAGGCCAGCTTTTGTGCCCCTAGGACTTCCTGCAGAGTGGCCTGACCCAAACATGGCACTCCTGGTGACTCAGGTGTTCTGCCAGTCCTGTGCTGGGACATCAGGGACACAGTTCCCAGCAGTTGTTCTGGCTTGGCTCTCTGAGGCTGCAGTGTGTCCTGGCTCAGTGTCTCCTGCACATGCCAGGCTGGGGAAGCTGCTGTCCCACTGCCAAGACAACCTGGTTTTCTGCAAATCTGAGTGAATACACAGAGTCTGTGCCTGCAGGTCCTGTAGGTTAAGAACACTGAGATGAGATCCCCAGGAAGTGCAGCTGCTCTGGCTGTGCTCCAACCCTCCTTCTCCCAGATGTACTCACTCTTTCTCTTAGAAAGATGAGTTAGATCCTTTTAGTTGGTGCAGAGCCCTGATCCCCAGTTTGAGATGCTTTGCATTTACTGTTTTTGTGGCTCATGGTTGGAATCCCTCCCACCTTGCTCCCTTATCTGTAGCTCGCAGGGGTAACAGTCCTCGGAGCTGGCATTGCCCATCAGAATATCCTGGGAAGGGTTGTTCTAACACAGCTGTGCACTTGGGAAAGTGCAATATGCACTTGGGAAAGTGGCTGATATGGCTTGGACAAGTGTAAGTCTGCCTTAGGGAGGAATGAGGATTTCAGGAAACAGATGGATTTTGGAAGGACTGAGGGTGCATCCAAGCCAGAGAGGATGGAGCCAGGCCAGCTCCGTTTGCCTTCACACCTTCAGGAGCTCACAGAGCCTTGTGATGCAGGCACTGCACTGTGGGGTTCTTGGAGTGGGGGTGTGCAAGAACTCTGGAGACACAAACCAGATGTGCCCATGAGATAACAAGGAGAGCTTTAGCCTGAGTACAGCAGGAGCATTACAGACAATTCTGATTGATGAAAAAGAAGATTTATTTGAAATACTTTAGTTATAGAATTTTTTTTTGGAGGCTCATGTACTTCTAGACACAAGACTGATGTGTTTTATTGTTCATTCACAGAGAAAATGTTTTCTGTTGAAGTTTCTGTTATTAGAAATTTCCTTTTTTTCCAGGACTTGAATCACTTCGGTCCCACACTAGGCACATTCTCAGTGCTTGCAGGGCATGCAAAATTGTGGTGCTGTGGGAGAAGGATGGTTTGGGGAAGGCAGAGGAAGAAATGTTGGAACTGAGTTGACTGTAAGTCTCTTATGTCAAAACTAACAAAAGCCATCACCGGATTTGGGAATATCCTTTTGAGAACATTCATCCTCTGGGGGATAATCCTTTACCAGCCAGAGGCACTCAAAGGCTACTGCCAAGTGCCTCCTGGCTTCTGCTCCTGCATGGAGCTGTTCATCTGAGGAGCCTGAGTCTGTTCTCAATTCCTGGGCTGCAGTTTCCAGGAGAAAAATTCAGTTACTGCATTTCAGCTCCTGTTGCAAGCCCTGGGTTAAGAAATGTTTTTATTCTCTTCCAGTCCAGCTACCCAATGGATGTTCTTCAGCTGGAAAGAAGGAAGAGGTGATTTCTTGTATCAGAGAAACTGATATTCCTGGAAAAACAGGCCAGAGTGCACCCAAGCTCTCCTTCAAGTTGGAGCAGCAGCAGGGAGCTCCAGATTGTTTTTCAGCAGTGGTTTACCAGTTTGTGATGGGCAAGACTTGTGGCTGTGATCATGGAAGAAGCCAGACTCTTTGATCCTTCACTTCTTACATGGTGGTTTTCAATCTGGCTGCACTGTGGAGCAAATCATCTGCATCCCTGTGTGAGAAATTCCTGCTCACTGTCAGGGGAGTGATGAAAGAGAATCAGACTGGGCTGGTAATCTCAGGTGATCTGTTTGGAATTGTTGCAGTCATGCAATTGTTGCATGGATGGAATTATTTGTGGCAGATTCAATTTGCTCCTCCCATGAACTGCAGGGTAGTGTCATCTTCAGCTGTCCACAGTATGGCTGTTCTACCTTTCCCTGAGGTCAGAGTGACTGTGGTTGTCTCCACTTTGCTCTTCATGGCTTGTAGTGGGTCCAGTGAATGTGACTTAAAAGGAAAAACTCTCACAAATACAACATCACTCAGACCTTTAAATCACATCTCTGATCCTTCCCAAAGACATCGTTACATAACCATTATGTAAACTGTCTCCAAAAAATCTAAGAAATGCCTCTTGTAAAAATACCCCATCTGCATCATGGAGCTATTGTGAAAACACACTGAGGAGACCAAAAATACTGCCAAGGAGCTATCAAGAGTAAGCCCAAATTCCCACAGAGGACCCATTGTAAACATAATCATAAAAAATGGAGGGATCATTGTACAGATCCCTTCAAAAGGCCCCCACGAGAATACTTCCAAATATCACACAAAAGATTTTTAATACTGGATGCTTTGTGGGATTTTTTTGGTTGGGTTTTTTTTAATGGTCTCTTTAATGAGGTGTTTATTGCTATGGTTTGACATTACAGATCATTTCCAAAATGGCTTCTATGTGATGTTATTGGGGCAATTTTAGAATCACCAAGATGTTTCGAGTAAATCCATATGATTTTGACTCTAGGGCTGCTTTACAATTGCCTTGATGATTTTCACAATTGTTTCATCAGTCATGCCCTGAGGGCATTTTCTAAATGTCCCTTCAATGGGATCTCTGAGACTTTTGATAAATTTCTTTGCTAGGACCTTAGATCTATGTATTTTCATAACGGCCTTTGGCTGTGGTCTCTGGTGTGCTGTGTCTGTAGTTCAGAATTTTTTTCCAGCTTTCAGAGGAGTCACAGGATGGTTGGTTCCTGGGCTGGGACTTTAGATAATTTTTCAAATTGCTCTGTCCTATAGGTGAGAGCTTTGGGTCAGTTTAAAATGACTTTGGGATATCAAGGTTCTGGAATTGGGGGATGTCTTCAGGAATACTGTAAGAGAAGTCTCACAAGGGTGGTCTGAAGAAGTGCTTTAAAAACCTCCCATGATAAACTCAGCTTCAAATGGCACGGGTCTGTTGGGGGGTGCGGGTGCATCTGTCATGTGGGTGGGCTCTGTCAGGCACGGTCGTGAACCCGTGGGTGAACAGCAGAGCCCCTTGCCCTGGATGTGGGGACCCGCGGGGCTGTGTCTGGATGTGTCTGGGTGCGTGTCTCTGTGTCTGTGTGTTTCTGTGTATGTCTGTGCCTGTGACTCTGTCTGTCAGCGTCTGTGTGTCTGTGCCTGTGTCTCTGTCTGTGTCTGTCTTGTGTCTGTGTCTGTCTGTGACTCTGTCTGTCTGTGTCTCTCTCTGTGTCTCTGTGTGTCTGTGTCTCTGTCTGTCTGTGCCTGTGTGTCTCTGTCTGTGTCTCTGTCGGTGTCTCTGTCTGTGTCTCTGTCGGTGTCTCTGTCTGTGTCTCTGTCGGTGTCTCTGTCTGTGTCTCTGTCGGTGTCTCTGTCTGTGTCTCTGTCTGTCTGTGCCTGTGTGTCTCTATCTGTGTCTGTCTGTCTGTCCGGCGGAGCTGCAGCAGTGCCTGCGCACCGCGCGAGGGCAGGGGAGCTCTGAGCCCGCCCGGAAACGGCTCCTGCCGGCGCCAGCGCTGGACGAGCTCCAGAAACTCTGCATGTGTGTGTGACAGTGGCTGGAAAGACCCCTGGGATTTCTTCTGACACCGCCAAGCAGGAGATAAGGGTCCTTCTAAGCTTACCAGGGCAATATTTGAGTGTTAGGGAACCGCAGAATGTTTTGACTTGGGACGGACCTTAAAGCTCATCTTGTTCCAGCCCCTGCCGTGGGCAGGAACACCTTCTGCTAGATTAGTCTGTTCCAAGTCCTGTCCAGTCTGGCCTTGGACACTTTCAGGGATGGGACAGGCACAGCTTCTCTGCAACCTGTGCCAGAGCGTCATCACTCTCACAGCCAAGAATTCCTTCCCAATATCCCATCTGTCCCTGCTCTCTGGCAGTGGGAAGCCATTCCTCCTTGTCCTACTACTGCAGATCCTTGTCCAAAGTCCCTCTCCAGCTCTCTCAGATTTCCTTAAGGTACTGGAAGGGGCTCTAAGAATAGCCTTCTCCTCTCCAGCTGGATATGCCCAGCTCTCGCAGCCTGTCTTCAGAGCAGAGGAGCTTCAGTCCTTGGAGCATCGTCACAGTCTCCTCTGGACGCTCTCCATGTCCTTCCTGTGCTGAGGCCCTCAGAGCTGGAAGCAGTGCTGCAGATGGGGTCTCACCTGGGGGGAGCAGAGGGGCAGAATCCCCTCATTTGCTGCCCACACCTCTTTTGATGCAGCCCAGGACACGGAGGGTTTCTGGGCTGAAATGTGAGTATTGCCATGTATTGCTTTAGGGGTCATTGGCTGGAGACAGAAACGACGCAAACTCACTGAGCATCTTCAGCAAACAGCCAAGAGTTCATTACCGCAGCTCTTTTTATAGGGGGTTTGAATCTCCCTGGTCTGGACAGCTGATTGGTTGGGATCTCTTCCCGCATCTCTGGCCAGTGGTGTTTCTGCATTGAGGCTTGAACAGGGTTGGCTGAGGGTCCCTGTTTGAGTTCGAATCTGTCCTATCATTGTTCACCCAGGGATTTGTTCTACTTCTTTTCCAGGACGAGCCATGTTAGCCGAATTGGATTTGTTATGGCCAGATTTATCTTGTCCAGCTAGACTAGCTGTACTGTGGCAGCTGTGTGGTGCCCAGGTTGCTCAGCACTTTATCCATCTGGATTGAAGTGTCCAAGGCAGTGTCCTTGTTTGGACATGGGAGCAGGTATAGCCCACCTGCGATCCTACCCTCTTGGTGGGATAGCTCTGGAAGAATGTCCTTCCTGCTGTAGGGCAGGTGTGCTGCAAGGCTCCTGACCTGTTTCCTGAGGCTGAATTCCCAGACATCAGCACTGGAAGGGCTGGGATAGTCTAAATTATTTCAAAATCATAAATTGCCATTAAGAGATTTTCTATCTAGTACGTGTTTTTACTAACACGTTTTGCTTACAGGCTTTCTTTGCATAGGGACAGTGCTCCAAAATCCCTGTGTAGTTCACCAGAGCCAGGTGAAGCTTCCTTTAGCTGTGTTTTGCAACCCTGAATGCTTTACAATGTTTTTTCTAAACCAGTCTATGTTTTAGTGTCAGATAACAAGGTCCAGAGAATATGGAACTAGGTCAGTTCACATTTTATTTGTTCATTAACAAAAAGGTCTGGATGGAAGTGAAGTAAAACTGAAAAGGCAAATATTTCTCTGCTTATACACCATTGAAAAAGCTGATGCTCTGGGAATCTTGATATCTGCAAAATTTTTCTTTAAAGACTTCTCTGTTGCTATTGTACTCTGGACACCTGCTTCCTCTAGACTAGGATTGTAATGCCTACCTTGTATAGGTTTCATTAAGAAAACCATAAAGGTTTTGCTCTTGCCTGTAGCATTGCAATGGACCTGTTACTGTGCTTTGAGTGATGGGGTTGTTGCAGCGGCAAATGGATAGGAGGCGTTTTATGCAGGAAAGATTGCTGCCATCCTGTGCTTTAAGGTTTTATGGGGCTATAGGCAGTAAAAGTCATAATTCTATAAGCAATACCTCCTGTCCCTGAAGTTCTGGTAAAGAGATCACAATGAATAGGAGAAATGAACTCACCAGAAAATTAGGTTCTCCAATACTATGGATTGTCAGAAATGTAATGGAGTTCCTTTTCTTTTATTTTTTTTTCCTCTTTATTTTAACCTCTCAAGGTCCATCCCATAGAGGTGTGCACCCAGAGCCCCCACAGAGCTTTGCCAGAAGGTTGAACATGCCTATCCTTGATGGCTGTCTTGCTTGTGAGGTTGGTCTGCAGGTCTGAGCCTCTCCTGTCTGATCCAAGGGCGTGAGAAAAGCTGCAGCAGGCTGTTGTCGCCTGGCAGGTTCCCTGCACTCATGGGTATTACTGTGGCCCTGAAATTCCCAGTGATCCGTATGAGATGGCAGCGTAGTCTGGGAAGGGCCATGCAGTCTGTTCCGCAGGCACACCCATTGCAGAGGTGTGGCATCAGGAGGCATTTCTGCTGGGGTGACAGTCTGGGGCACAGGACTGAAGAGCCGTGGGCCTGAGGGCAGTTTGAGTGTTTTCTGGCTGGAGAGAGGCACAGACATTGGAGAGGACAGAGGGTCATTGCCCTGACACTGTGTGTGCCCAGCCTGAGCTACCTGCGTGCCATGAGTTAGCCAAGGTGCAATTTCTTTTCTTCTTTCCCTTTCAAATCTGGAAACTAATTCATCCTGCCCTGGAATGGCCTGGACTCACTAAGCATGGTAAGATGAATCTCATCCAGCTCAGCAGCCTTTGGCTAACACTTTTTGTTCCTTGTGTCTGACTAAGCTCTAATTTCTGGTAAGTTCCGTTGGTTTTTTTCCCTTTTCAGAAACTTTCTCTGGAGTAAAAATGTCATATGAAAAAAAAGCACTTTCAACTTGGAAGGACTTGCCTCTGGAAGGTGAACTGTGAACTGCATCTCACCCTGTGGAGTGCACATGGTGAGGCTGCAATTTCTGCCGTTGTTTCGAGCATGTGGGAGGCATTTAGAGGTGAGGCCATGGTGTTTGGAGCACAGACCCTCCGTTAAGGATGAAGGACTTTATATGCTGATTTTTTCCTCTTTTTCACTTGGTTGATAAATTCAGTTCACTATAAGCTCCCCAAGGCTTTGTTAACAGCAGTTATTAAACCCTGCCAGTAAGGAGGAAACAGGGCTTTGAGATTGTGTCTGTCCTCCTGAACATTGTTGAGGCAATGACAGAGCATGTACTCAGGTGGAGGAAGCTGCTGCTAAGAGCTGGCAAAGAGATCCCTGAGGATGTGAAATGTCAGAAGCCAGGAGCAGGCACTTGAGGGAGGTAAGGCAGAAGCTGCAATTAAGTTAGAGAAGGAAATAACTCCTGCCAGAGCTGCTGTGTAGAGGAAGATAAAGCTGTGAGTGACCTGGGCCAGGGGATTTAGCATCTGTTCCTTGTGATCTGGAACACAGACCTCAAGAGCTTTCCTTTTCCAACACTTCTTCTTATGATGTGCCTCTCCAGACTTCTGTGCAGATCATCTTTAAGGTCTCTTTCAACTCAAACCATTCTATGAGTCTACAGTTTTCTCTCTGCCCTCTCCCCTTATACTGACTGCTAAAGATATCTGTAGCTGCCTATGGATAGGGGAGATGAGGAGATATGGAATGGCCTGTGCAGTGCAATTTCTCTGATGCAAAATCTGTTGCTGTTTCTTGCTCATGTGGGAGGATGAGGAAGGTGGTGGTGTAGCATGTGTGGTGTCTGGCTGTGACTTTCCAACTTTGTGTTCTGCTGTTGTTTGAAGACTGGAATTTTCAGATAAACCTGCAAGAGAAGGGGCTTTCCAAAAATCCTAACCTCGGTGCACTCATTCCATGGAGATCTGGAGGACAGGTGAGGACTTCTGCTGTCCACGGTGGGGTGGGAGTAGAATCCAAAGGACCAGTGCTCCAGTTCAGCCTCAGGAGCAGGCACCACTGCCATGAGTGGATTGGCCTAGTAGAGAATCCATTCAGTGCCTGTGGCCAGGGGGCAGCCACAGTAGAGCTGCAGGTTGAGCTCTGGGGGCCAGAGCCCGAGGCAAGAAGCTGTGAACTGCTGACCCTTTGCACAACAAAAGGCCCAGGATCCTTTGGCCAGGCCAAGGACTTGGACCCTCAGAGACACGGCGGGAGCCAAGGAACCCCAGACTTTCCTGTCCTTAGACTGTGACAGGATAAAAGTCCAGGGTTTTCTTTGTTTGGGGTACTGCCTCAGAGGCCTCAGCTCAAGCGGTTACTTTGTTAATTAGCTATTGCACCGTGATTAAATTCTTTTAAGGATCTGGACAATTGAGACTCCCATGGAGTCCTCTGATGGGAAACCCAGGATGGAGCTGGTGAGAAAATCTGGAATGACTTGGTGAGTGTGGGGGTGCAGCTGCAGAGGGGCCTTGGTCCCAGCTGTGGTGGGACAGTGGCAGCCAGAGTGGCTCCGGGGTGCTCGGACAGGGAAGTTCCCTGCCCAGGCCCAGCCTCTGTGTGATGGGCATGTGTTCCCTTGGGAATTGCTGTTCCTTTCGCGTTGGCTAAGGTGCAGCCTTGACAGCACATCCCCATCCCTGCTTGTGCTCTCTGCAGAGCACACAGGGCCCCAGCCTGGCTGTTCTCATGGGCACAGATCTCAGCCTGCTCCAGTAATGCTCCATGTCTTGAAAAGGCTCTGGCAGGACAGACCTCACAGTCAGGTCAAACCCCGCATTTCCCTGCAAGCCTCCAGGGCTCTGGGATGTTCCTTATTCACAGAATCACAGCATCATGAATGTTGGAAAAGACCTCAGGATCATCGAGTGCAACCTGTGCCCAATCCCCACCTTGTCATCCAGCCCAGAGCACTGAGTGTCACATCTATGTGTTCTTCAGACACCTCCATGAATGGGGACTCCAACCCTCCCTGGGTAGCCCCTTCCAGTGCTTAACAAATCTTTCAGGAAAGAAATACTTCCTGATGTCCAACCTGAACCTCCCCTGGCGATCCAGCATCTCAGTGTCTTTCTTGAAGTGAAGGGCCCAACACTTGTCAAAAGAGAGAATTGGACTCTTCAAAGCTTTGCTCACTCAACTCCCACCAGATACCTTCAGATGTGCAGGGCAGTTTTATTTCTGTTATAAGTGATTTTAATCTATGTGGGGTGATGAGGGGTGTACATAGCAGGAATGGATTCCCAGAAACTAGACTGAGATGCAAGAGAAAGAAGTGATGTAATAAAGACAGACAGATGGGGATGAATGGAGGATTTTAACAGCCAGGCAGTGATGGCAAGGCCTGGCAATGGGACGGTCAGCCAGGCTCAGGAAACTGGACTGGAACCTGCTTTGCCTTAATGTGTCTTTTCCCTTTGCCCCTAATGTAACTGTGCCCATTGTGACATTGCCCTCACTGTCTTCCTCAAATGTCTCCAATGTGGTGACAAAAGGAGATGTGAAACTCCAGCTGTGGAATTTTCCTAACCAGGAGTTTTTAAAAAAGGGGAGGAGGAAGGGAGAGAATAAAGGTCTAAATGTGAGAGTGGGAGAAGAAAGAGGAGAGGTGGGTTAGAGGGGTTAGGCAAGGAAAATAATCCAGTTATTTTAATTGATTAATTCAATTGACAAAATTGCAAGAGAAAAACAGAAAATTAAAAGCATAAAAGGCTTTTTTCCCCCCTGAGGGCTTGGAGTAAAACAACAGCAGAATTTTTGGTGTAATTGTTTTTCTGTTTGTTGACCGGCTCCATGGGCCAGTACAGCAAAAAGGGGAGGAAGAACCCGGCTGTGTTGGAGCCAGAACTTCTTCTGAGCACCCCTTGAACCTCAACGGCAAACTTGGACTCAATTTACCATCTGCTTATTCCTTCAGTGTTAGAGTTGCTTTAGCTGTGTTGCTGAAGGCTGTAGTTTCCTGAACAGCTGATTTTGGGAAAAGTTGTTATTGCCACCATAACAACTCATCTGGTTCTGTCCTCTTCTCTTTGCCTGGTTCAGGAAAGCATCCACAATGAAAGTGGCTGTTGTTGTTGATCAGAATTAAACTTAAATGTTTCCTAGGTGGTGTGGACCGGCTGCTGGATTTTATACCTGGACTGGCAGCAATTCAGGATCAGCTCTTCCCACACACTGTGGTGTAAACATGGATGTAGAATGATGTTTTTTTGAGAGGAGGAGCCAGTTTTTTGCCTCTAGTCAACAAGTTCGTGGCCCTTTGCTGTCTCCTACAACTTCTAAAATGAACACTTCAGTTATAAGTGTTAAAATTGTTGTTGTCATTATTATTATTACTCTTATTATTATTATTATTCCGCAAAGTTTGGGGTCAGTTACTATGCTTGGATGAGATCAACTGTGCATCTCCCTCTACTTCTCTCCTGTGCCTCTGCAATGTGGTGGGGAACTGTGGACATGAGGCTGGGAGTGTGCTGGGCAATGGGAAAATCAGGACCATGGGACATGTTCTACAGTTGGAAGATTTCTTCGTCTCTGAGGCTATCCCAGATTGCTGGATAAGGAAGGGAGCCAATATCTCAAAGACTCTAAACTCCCCAAGCAAAGAAAATGCTGTTGTCAGGAGCAGGGGAAAATGTGAGATTAGTTTGAGGATGGCTTTGCTATCAACTTGATTTACACTTTAGGAAAATCACCTAATTGGTGTAAAGAAGTAGATCTTACAATATTTCTGTGATGTGGGTGGCTGGCCAGTCTCCTCTGGTTTAGGTTGTTGTTGATGTGTGTCAGTCACTACCTTCAAACCCAGCACTGTGATGACAGCATCTCCCATGTCCCCTGGTGGGTCCTGCTCTTTATTTTGCATTTTATTTCAGAACACTTTGAAAAGGAATAAATAAAAAATGGATTCTCTTTGTCCTGATGGTCACAGTCCCTGTGCTGATGCTGTCATAAATGAATGAACAGTCTCTTAGCACTGTTGGAGTAGTTTTGCAGCCCAGCATCCCACTCTGTTATTTCTGGGTGATGGAAACCACGGTGAGTAATGAAAGACCAGGTTTGATTAATGGTGAAAAGATGTCCCATTACTCTCCATGTTTTGGGCACCAATAGGCCTGGCTACAGCGTGCCTGCTTTCCTTCTCTGGAGTTCAGACATTATAATTAATGATACAATAGTCTCAGTGGTTCAGTGTAGGTAGCATTCACTGCACCATACCCAGGAGGAGCACTGGTGGGTTCTAGCTTTCACCCAGCCATTGCCACGCTGTGCCTTCAACAGCAAAGCTTTAAATTCAAAGCAGTTTATTTCGGCATGTTGAGCAAATGACCTCACTGGTTACTGTTAAGTCCCAAAAGAGTCTTGAAGGATATTTCTTGCCATACACTTGATTCCTTTTAGTGTTCTCGTGGCAGAACTGGCATCTTTCAGCTGTAAATTGAAGCTTTGTGTGTTCCTCCCTTGTCACCTGCTCCTCCATGGATACTGGTCTGACTTTGAATGCTTAAGGCAAGAGCATCTGTGGCTCTTTTAGGTATCAAGGGGAAAAAAGGGGATGAAGGTTATGGGTAAAATGCTGACAGGTGAGTCATGACAGGAGGCTGGCATTGACAGTAAGCTGTTCTAGGCCTACTTCCTTTGGTTCCCTAACACTGATGTTCCACCAGTATTACTCCTTTACATATTAATGCATAATTGTTAATGAGAGTGCCATAACTGGATTGTGAAACTTCACGGTGTTGCGATATCAGTCATGGCAAGTGGAGCTGGGCTTGAAGAGCTGCTGTGGATGAAGAAAAAGTCCAACATTTTGGATCAGTCTGGGGAGGTGAGAACCACAGCTCTGAAAAGACAAGAGAGATGAGATTGCCATGGTGATCCAGTTCTGTGTTCTATGTCTAACAGACAGTGTTGGATACTGTTGAGAAATCCTTAATCCCCTTCATTCCATGCTGGGAAGCCTTGGTTACTGCTCTGTCCTGAGCTGGGAAAAAGCCCTGCTCCACACCCTGCAGCAGAGAGCAATTTTCTTCCTTAGGGTGATGCACAAAGCAGTTTAGGATGGGAGCAACAGAACTTTGGGGTGAGATGAGGTGTTTTTACATAGAAATAAGTGAACAGTATGCACATATTGAAGTCACTGGATGTGTGTGTGTGTGTCTGTGTGTGTGGGTGTGCATACACGTGCCTGATATCAAATACGCTCATAAGACCTTTCACTCCCCAGTACAAGAAAGGCATGAACTTCCTGGGGAGAGTCCAGTGAAAGGCCATAAGGCAACTCTGATGTGAAAAGGAACTCAGAGAGCTGGGACATTTTACCTGTTGGACAGAAAGCTGAGGAGGATCTTTTCAGTGTGTCTGAATACAGACACGTTGAGATTGAAGAAGATGAGTCAGACTCTTCTCAGTGTTGCCCAGTGAGTGACAGGACAAGAGGTGATGGGTACAATGTGAAGCACAGAAAATTCCATCTGAACATAACCCCCCACTTTTTTACTGTGAGGGTGGTCAAACACAGGGAGAGATTGTTCAGAGGACTGTTGAGTCTCCCCATTGATGGAGTTATTGAAAATCTGACTGTTGTGGACAAGCTGCAATAGCTGACCCTCCTTCAGTGGGCAGGTTGGACAAGGTCATCTTCCAGCTTCAGTGATTCCAATTCTATGATCTTGTGATTATTCTTGATGCAGATTTGGAATTGTGTGGATTATTCTTAAGAATAAGGGATAATAATTACATACATACTTTATTTTTAAAAGCAGACTATGCCCAATAGTTTCTTCCCACTAGAATCACTGACATTAAAAAGTCTGATACTTAATAGTGACATTATTAAAATTTAAAAGACAAATGTCAAGTAGCCTTTGAGCAGACAGAAGATTATCTGGAGTATAAGGAGGGAGAGGAAATGATGACTTGGAAGTACTTGTCAAGAAGTACTGGAAGCTGAGAGAAGGGAGAGTATAAACGTTCCCCAAGGTTCAGTTCAGTACAGCAGGCAGCCTTAGCTCTTGCCAGTCAAGAGTTTGGTGCTCTGCTCTTCCATTCAGGCTACTCAAGGAAGCACCTGAACTGCTACTCACTTCTGGAGGGAATGGGATATCACCTGCTGCTTCTGAGCAATACCTGCTGCAGGTGGGTAATGCAGGGCCCTCTACATCCTCAGACCAGGGGGTGTGGGAACTCTCCTTACACCTGACTCCCATCAAAGGGCTGGAATACAAGAGCATCTCAAGAACTCTGTGACTGTGGCATGGAGGAGATGGATGTGACCCATGTCCTGAATGTGCAGCTCCTGCTGCATCCACTTGCAGCCAATATCCAAAGAGCAGAGTGTCCTCACTGTTTCTGGGTTGCTGTCTGTGCTTTTTCACACACCTGTGGTCCTGGGGGGCCAAAGGAACCTCACTCCCAAGTGAGCTCTGCTGCTTGAGTCCTTGTGGAGCCTCAAAAGGGGCATATTGCAGAGAAATGTGAAAGAGAAGAGCCAGCTGCAGCATTCCCCAGCTCCCCCCATCCCTCACTGCGCACCGAGGCTTTATGAACAATCCTGGGCATTTGTTTCCATTCATAAGTAAATACCAAAGTGCTTCAGAAAACATCTCTCTGCATCCTTAAGCCACCTATGAGTTGCTGACATCAGTGCCCTGGGAGCCCTTTAGGACAGGAATTATGACCACTGTGGCCATTATCCTGCCCCAGACAAACCCTAATTCCTTCAGCCCTGTATATCTCGGGGGTGGGAGCCACAGAAGAGGTCCAGGTGATTGACTTAGTTTGTGACTGACCAGTATTTGAGTGGGATTCTTCTTCCTCACAGTTGCAGGCAAGTTACTCCAGTTTTGAGGCATTCAGGAAGCTGAAGCTTTTTACTATTTTCCATGTTGGCTTTTGACACTGGGAACTCAGCTCTTCCTGTGATTTTTCCCAAGTGCCCTCTCGACAGTTTTATGTACAATGTCATCCTCAATACATCTAAAGAGAAGATACAAGGTCTGGAGTTTGCTGTATACCTGGGATCATAGATGGAGAGAATTTGGACACACTTTGCTTTCATCCAAGGTTTAAGAAATCTCTAAGCAGAGTATTTCCAAGAATACTTCTGCTTCCCAACAGAATATTTCCCAGAACAGGAGAGTGTACTGGCCAGAGGAATCAGAGCAGACTGTTAACTCTTCAGCCCCTTGCAATTCTGCCTCCTCTGTACCATGTTCCTGGCTCTCACCTTTCAAAGTGGTGCCTCTACCTCCTCTGCCTATGGGAAACATCCAGCTGAAGCAAGGCAGAATTCAGATGGGTGTGTGGCTTTAGCCCTGGGGTCCCCACTCACTGCGCTTGTAGCTGAAGGCTCTGAGGAGAGCCAGCTCTTGGCTGCATGAAGGCAGTGTGGCCTTTACCCAGCACAGTATGCCACGAGGTTCTGGCTCCATGCTCTTCCCTGGTTCGCAGCTCTCTCTAGGGTCCAACACCTTGTCTTTTGTAGCTGAGCCCTCTGTGAGAACATCCATCAGATCTCAACTTTTCCTGTGCCAGTCTGCCCATCTTTGACTGTTCCACCTTGAAACTCTGACAGTGACCATGGAACGGAGCAGATACAAGGGAAGCCTCCACCATGGGCAGTACAGATTGAATATCATGGTGTCTTTCACCTGGAGAACAAAGACCGGTATATTTGATCCTCGTGATGCTCCCGCTCTGGTCTACACCAACCAGCAGCCCTTTCCTGGGTCTGTGATGGAAGGAAGAGGTGTGTGGGGATTCAGGGCTGGCAGCACAGTGTCCATATGGAGAAAAGTTGGGTCTGGATGGCAGGGAAAAGATCCCAGCAGGAATTACAGCTAACAAAATATTCACAGATGAAAAGCTGAGATGAAGTGCCTCAGTTTTGCTTCTAGGAGTTCACACCAGCGTATATTGTGTGAATGGGAGTGTGGGGATAGTAATGGAAGAGATTTCCTGAAAAAGTGAATGTGGTTTTGTGTCACTGGAGAGCAATCACAAGGTGTTAACCCCTTGATAGCTCAGGTATGACCTGGAACTGCTGAGGTCACCTGCCAGGCCTGATGTGTGGTCCATCCCAGTCTTGAAGATGGGCTTGCATTTGCCAAAATGTCTGTTTTCCTTTGGCCTCCAAGGAGGCCTGTACTAGACATTGCCATCCCATGCACAGTTTGTTCCTCATCACTTGCATTCCCGTGGCCACGGCCGTGCTGCCATCCCCAAGCATTCCCAATCATGGCCCAATCTTACAGAAATCACAATGTTGGTGGAAAAAACAATGAGATTGAAAAAACAATACCGTAGGGTGCTTGCTCTGCTGGCTTTGTTTCAGAGGAGCTGCACATCTCCAGCCAGGAGGGCTGGACGAGGGGAAAACTGACATCTGAGCGTGCCTACAAACTGCCTCCACATTGTCCTGCTAGACAATGCTTCCGGGTCCCTCAGGGCCAAAATCCTCCTCAAACATGCCTTGTCTGCCCTTCAGGGTGTCCTGGCAGTGCCTTGCTGACGTGCAGGGGAAACCTCAAAGGTGCCCAGCCCTGACAATGGCTTCCAGAGCAGCTGTGCCTGTCTCCCTGCCACCCCCCGGCCTCTGCCTCCAATACTGCTCCTCAGTCAAAATCCAGCCCACAACGGCCTCAACCTCCTTCCTTTCAACTTGTCCCACCACCTCGGTGCTCTTCTGCCCCCTCGGGCTGCTGCAGTGTGTCCCCATCAGCTCAGAACTGTGGCCTTATCACATCAGGACAGCCCAGCTCCACTTAAAATCATGGGCTCTGAATGATTTGGGTCAGAAGGTACCTTAAAGCTCAACTCATTCCACCCCCTGCCATGGGCAGGGACACCTTCCACTAGCCCAGGTTGCTCCAAGCCCCATCCAACCTGGCCTTGGACACTTCCAGGGATCCAGAGGCAGCCACAGCTGCTCTGGGCAACCTGTGCCAGGACCTCCCCACCCTCACAAGTCAAGAGCTCCTTCCCAATATCCCATCTAACTCTGCCCTCTAGCAGGATCCATTTCCACATTGTCGTGCTACTCCAGATGCTTATCGAAAGTCCCTCTCCAGCTCTCCTGGAGCCCCTTTAGGCAATGGAAGGGGTTCTGAGTTCTCTCTGGAGCCTCCTCTTCTCCAGGCTGAACATGCCCAGCTCCTCCAGTCAGAGCAGAGGGGCTCCAGACTTGTGATCAATGTAGTGACCTCCTCTGAACTTGTTCCCACAGATTCACATCTATCTTGTGCTGGTGGCCCAAGAAGTGGAGGCAGCTGCAGATAGGGTCTCACCTGGCTAGAGCAGAGAGGAAGCAGAAGAGCAGCCTCAAGAGCTCTTGCTGGTGGAGGATGGGGAGCAAGAACTTCCCTCTGTTCTGGCCTTGCTGAGGTCATTTCACTCCTGTGTTGGTGACCAGAAGTGGGTGACACTGTCTAAGGTGACTCCTGCTTGCATGTGGGACTAATCCAGGCAGGATGTGCTGCCTGCGGAAGCAGCAGGGTCACTCCCATGTATCACCAGCTGAGGGCTGAGCTGTCCAAAGGTGGGCAGTGTAGCACCAGTAATGGCCAAACTAGCTGCTAAGAAGGTAGATGGAGTGGTGAAGTATTGCTTTTACTTCTTAATTTTTTAAAAATTATTGTTGAACTTAGGGCTTGGTAGGGTGGAAAAATGTGTACAGTGTTAGAGATGTGGTGAAAAGCACTTCAGTGAGCATTTTCCAGAAAGCTGATACTCTGGATTTAAGGCCTGCAGCAGCAATAGAAAGGTGCTGGTTTCTGTTTCCTGCATGTCTGCAGATCCATAAACTTCCACTCTTTCTCAGGCACCTCTTTGGTCAGTGCAGAACATGCTCTGTGTTTATGCTCCCTCCTTTCCCCTTAGCAACCCTGCAAGGAACACAGCTTAGAGAGGACTGCATGCTGTGATTGCTGCAAATGGGCTGTTGTGGCCTGGGGAGCAGGGGGCAGATCTCTGCGCCATGACCAGCTTTCCCTGACTGGTCTGTGCAGCAACAATGTGTGGAAGGGCTCTGTGCCCCACAGGAGCTGGATAAGAGGATCCTGCCTGGTGCATTCTGCAGTGCTCCAAGTAGCTTTGTTCTCTTTGAGGCAATTCTTGAGTTGCCAGGAGATGGGCACTGGCTTTCAGAGGCAACTGAGCTTCCCTGGATGGAGCCAAGGGACACTTGATGGGAAAAGGTTCCCCACTGAACAATGAGTAAAAGCTCCTGTGCTTTACATCATGTCTGCTTTTGGGGCTCAGGGCCCTTTGGGGTGATCTGGTGCTCTCTCAGTCCCTCCTTCCCCAGAGGTCCCCTGCAGCCTGTCCTTGGCTCACTGGGGACACCCTCCAGGCATGTGCCTGGAGACATCAGTGAGGCAGAAGACAGGGTGCAGTGGGGATTCTGTGTGAGCTGGAAGTAACAGTCAGCACATCCATGGATAGCGTCTGCTGTGGAGGCCCTGAAAGATGGAGTGAGGTGCTGTGGGTCTCAGTTTGGCTGGCCTGGTCTGGGCTCTGGCACAGACCAGACCTGCAGGGCTGCTGGCCATCACTTCATCTGGGAGTAGAGGGTGTGGGAAGTCCCCCGTTGATCAAGGAGCCCACACAGCCCAAGAGAGATTTTATGCAGACCCACAGTGGACTTTTCCACAGCTTCCTGGGGACACTGTTCATGGGAAGGGCAGTGCTTTCACTTGTATCAACCCTGTCATTATCTCAGACTCTTCCTGGGCTGGGCTCTCTCAGATGCTCTCCCTCCTCGTTAGCCAGCTCCCGAGGTGGTGAGCATGAGCCCTGGAAAGCTGACTGTGCCAGACTCCTGCCAGCCTTGGGCTCAGAGTCCCTATTCCCCTGCGTTCATTGCCATCGGGGTGTCTGTAACTGTTTGCCATTGCTCTACCCCACAGTGGCCACCACCTGAGACACTTACTAGGCTGAAACTGTATAGAGACCCTTTGGATGAGGGCTGTAACTTGGGTAATCCCAAAAGGAAGCTGTTGCCTCTACCCCACAGTCTCTCCAGTCATGGCAGCCTGACATGTATAAGAGCTGTGCACAGCATCTGACAGTTTGGGAACTCTGTGATACCTGCTGGGGACTCCGTTCCTGCTACACTGGCCATGCAGCATTGTGCTGCTCTTGTCCATGGTACTGGTCAGCTCCTGCTGCCATCATCATGAAGCAGTGGCCCAGTGTCCTTGGAGAACTCACATGACCCTCTGCTGGGTACAGCTTCTGCCCTGTGTGCATTTGGGTACCTCAGTGACTGCTTGAAGATACTCCCAGCAGCAGTGCAGGGCAGGGGATCTCAGGCAAGAGAGTGTTGCAGTTAGTCTGTGACTTGTAATGATGCTCATTGTGTCAGTGACAGTGGGGTTCATTTTATGGTGTCTTCCAATTAGAGATTCCCTTATGGAGTAAGGATATGTGCTGAGGGAATTTGAGTTTATGCTGGGGATCATAGAATTGTCCTGGGTGGGAAGTGACTTTAAAGCTCATCCAGCCCCATTCCTACCAAGGGCAGGGTCACCTTCCACTATCCCAGGGTGCTCCAAGCTCTGTGCAACCTGGCCTTGGACACTTCCAGGGATGGGGCAGCCACAGCTGCTCTGGGCACCCTGTGCCAGGGCCTCCCCATCCTCACAGCCAAGAATTTCTTCCCCAATATCCAATCAAACCTACTCCCTGTCAGTTTGAAGCCATTCCCCTTTGTCCCGTGACCCCAGGCCCTCGTAAACAGTCTCTCTCCATCTTTCTCGCAGGTACTGGAAGGCCCCAATTAGGTCACCCCGAAGCTTCTTTTCTTCAGGCTGAACAATCCCAATTCTCTCAACCTTTCCCCAAGCTTCATCTCTATAATCAACTTTGTAGCTCTCCTCTGGACTAGCTCCAGGAGGTTTATCTTGCTTCCAAAGAAGCATTTTGTTTCTGGAAATCGACCTAGGATGAGTCTTTCACAGTTCTGTGCACTTGAGCAGCCCTAAGGACATGGAAGAAAATGGCTCGGTGTTTTTAATGAGCCAAACATGAAAACGGATTTGGAACATGTGTAGGATATCAGAAGTCTGTATCAGGATTCAAGTCTCACAATAGGCCATTTTTTCCACAGTTCCCACCTGAAGATTGTAGCAGAGCTTTGGATTTTGTCACTAAATTTGGAGGACCCACTCTCTTCTCTAATCCTTGTTTATGGTTCCTCTGATTTTTTGCTATCTCTGAAGTTTTTCATCTTGAGATAAGATCACAGACCTCAAGTGCAGAGGAGGGAAGCAGAGGCAGGTTCTGGCTGGTGACTCTGGCTTTGCATGGGAGACCAGGTTTCTATGACATCCTTACACTTTTATGCCACAGACTCTGTCCTGTTCACAAACTCAAACCCCTGAGCTGCAGGTCACAGGGCACAGCTCACAGGAGTCTGGCCATGGGACCTGGAGAGGCAGCTGGTGCTACAATTCTGCTGCATAAGGCGGGTGATTTGGCTCTTCCCTCCTGAGAACAGGGGTGGGGAGGGCGGTGTCAGCTCACATGGCCACAACACCATTTCCCAGCTCTCACTCGGGCAATGCAGACAACACCCAAGGCACAGCAGCTGCCAAGAGAATTACCAAGGTGCTCCTCACATGAAAGAGGACAGAAACCAGCCACTGGTCAGCAACGGGGCTCATTTATTATCTCATGAAAATGAGTGACAAACAGCTGCAGTAACATCAGCAGAACCAAAGCTTTGCCCAGGGCCTGAGCTCTGAGCACAGGGCTCCCTGCTGCACTGGGTGGCACTGGGAGGGTTTGTGATGGAGTCAATGGATTCGGGAGATCCCTGAGCTGCAGGGAGTGGATTTGAGGCTGTTCCCAGTGGCCTGTGTCCTCCTGATACCACCATCCCACAATGCTGATTTCTGTTTTCTCCTTCTACACCAGCTGCCTTAAAGTAGGAGAAGGCAAATTCAATCCCCAAAGTGGCTACACCGTGTTTGGGACATGTATCCAGAACCAGGAGCTTCTTCCAGGACTGAGGTTTGGGGACAATGAGGCCGCAGCCAGACCCCATTTTCAGCATGTCTGACCAGGAGCCAGGTGGCTACAGACAGGAGTGCCCCAGGTGTGCTCTGCTGTTTGAAGGGGGGTAGTGGCAAAGGTAGAGGAGCCTGGTGTGCCCTTGGGTACCTTGGCTTGGTACTGTAGGGTGACCTCAGGCAGAGCACGTTTTTTTCCAGGAACTATTTGGGTTCAGCTGCTGTGGGTTTCACAGACCCCTTGTGAGACACTGTGGGTCAGATTGAAAGACTGAGCATCCCCATCTCCTGGTCTTGGCTGGAAGTGAGGGTTGTGGCCAACCCATGAGGTTGAATGAATGAACAGTGAATGAGAGGGGATTCCCAAAGCAGAGGCAGTCCAAAACACAGGTGTACACGGCGCTGCTTTTGGTGGCACAAAACAGGCACCAGCCCATTTCCCGGGGTGTGTGGGACCTGCAGAGAGCCCTAGAGGACAAGGCCTGGGGGTTCCTGTGGGTGGCCACGTCGTTGCAGTTGGCCATTTCCAGAGGTTGCCACAGGGCAGTGGCTTTGGCCAAGAGGCCTCTGCCTTGAGAGACTAGCTTGGCTTTGCTGCAGGCTCCTCCTGGCTGGTGATGCTGCAGGAGGAGGGTTTCCCTGACCCACTTCCTGAGCCGGTGGGGCTCTCTCCCAGGCAGTTCCTAGCAGAAGTGAGACTCACACAGGGATTGTCTCCTCCCATGGCCAGCCCTGAGTGTCTGGAGCTCGGTCAGAGCTCTTCCAGGCCAGCAGCAGCTGGCAGAGCGGTGCCTGATGCCCAGGCAGGTATGATGGGGATGAGGGTAGACAGGTTGTACTGGTGCTTTTCAGGGAGCAGTTTATGTCACCTTGCTGGCCCCTCAGCACTGGTGTTGGCTCTCGGCATGTGCTGTGGGGCCGTTCCCATGGCTGCTCCGAGGAGGTTTATAAGTGAGATGTGTAGGGTGGTGTGGGCGGGGAGGGGAAGAAGGTTATCCGGAGGCTGCTGCCAGACAGATCTCGGCTCTCTGAAGTTATCAGCGCCTCGCTGTCAGTGAGGCAGGGACAATGCTCAGAACAGCCCCTCTCCTTCCCTCTGGTGCCCACCCTTTGCTGGCAGGGGAGGAGCGTCATGGAGGGGAAGCTGTAGCTGTCAAGGATGGGGTGCACTCCCAGGGAATCAGGTGTGTCACACACGTGGTCGATGTCGGAGAAGTTCACCAGAGCCTGGGTGGAGTCATAGGAGCTTTTGTCCATGTCATCAGCCCTGCAGGACTGGGGAAGGCTGCCCTTGTCCTGTCCTTTCTGCCTCAGCCGGCGGAAGTCATCTCTGAAGTGGGGGTTGAAGAGCAGGTAGAGCAAGGGGTTGAGGCAGGCAGGCAGGGGCAGGACCACAAGGAAGACGGATTTGATGACCTCCGGGGTGATAAGGAAGAGATTGAGGGTAGAGGAGAAGGTGAGGAAGGCCACTGGGCAGTAGAGGAGGCAGTTGGTGAAGATCAGCCAGGCCACATGCTTGACCATGGCGCAGTCCCAGACAGCGCTGAACTCCCCCTTCAGCAGGTTGCAGTAGAGTCGGATGTAGGTGCCGGTGATAGTCAGGAAGCAGAGCATGTTTGTCATCACCAAGGCCACAGTGAAGCCCAGGGTGGTGGGTTTCCCCTCTGGGATGGGGTATGGGAGGCAGAGAGGGGAGGCTCCGTATTCCCCAATGGAGAAGAGAGGCAGAACGGCAGCCACAGAGGACAGCAACAGGCAGCAACAGGCAGCAGCCTTGACCTTGCCTAGGGATGGGGACTTTCCATAGCCCCACACACAGGATGCTGAGAGGCTGCACTGCACAGCAGCCAGGGTCAGCAGGAAGATGGCAGCCTGGGAGGCCAGCACGGACAGGAACCCTGTCACCCTGCAGCCCGCACCCGTCTCCCATCTGGCGCCGTATCGGGCAAAGTGGCCGTAGGTGAGGGTGTCCACGAGGGCCAGCATGCTGCAGGTGATGCCCGTCAGCATGTTGGCCCCAGCAATGGAGCCCACGAGGAACTTCACCGGGGAGAGGTAGCTGGGGGAAGCAAAAACAGCCAGGATGACCAGCCCATTGCAGAGCACCGAGACCAGAACAATGACCCAGACTCCCAGGCGGATGATCCAGCTCTCAAACAGGTGATCACAGGGCTTGAAGGGACCTGGAAGACAAAGCCCAAAGTTACACCCGGCAGACGCTGCTTCTCTCCAGTGGTGCTGCACAGAGTGGTGGCCAAGTCCCAGCCTTTTGGTGGCCCCACCAGCCACATGAATGCTGAGGGCTGGCAAGGAAAATATGACATTGTCCACCTTTTTCTGCAACTGCCTCTTGGCTCTCCCCTGTGCTTCTGACCTCACACTGGAATGCCTCTGGCATCCTCTCAGATCTCGTCTAGGGCAGAAAAAAGGTGCAGGGAGAGGTCAAAATGAAATGTAAGAAACAACAAACTAGTCAGTGCTCCTAAAATATAAAAAGGTCATGACTCCAGACTGACCAACACTCCTGGTGTCAGCCTGGCATTTGGGTCCCTCTACCATTACTTGTTCCTTCCCCCTGGGAGTTGGTGGTGTGGAGATCTGCCGGGATGCTACATCCTGCTCTGGCATTGCCACCCTCTCTTTGTACACTCAGGACCTTGGCTAAGAGGAGTCTGTTTCTGCGTGAATGGCCTCTGCACAGAGGGGATGAGCACCATGAGGTGAAGTATTTGGGCACGAGGGAGAGAGAGAGGGAGCTGGTGTGGCAGGGAAGGGACAGAGGGGTCTGGGCAGGCAGAACATGGAAGGATATCAGGAGAAAGAAAGAATAGAAATGGATGGATGGGGGAGTGAGTAAGGGAAGGTCATGGAGGGATAAAAAGAAGGCTGGTCTGGAAGCTGTTTGCCAAAGAAAAAAGAAGAAAGTGGGGAAAGAGAGAGTGGGCAATAGCATAAAATTGCCTCTGTGTGGGATTGGGATATTTCAGTGAGTGGCTCAGCAAAAACAAAATGAGGCTGGTAAAAGTTTTAGGTGGTAGAAAGCAAACAGAATTAGAGGAAATGGCGAAATCTTTTTCATCTCAAAGAAGCTGAAGCTGAGAGTGCTAGGCAGCAGGACATACCCTCAGCTGAAATCTTTTCCTTTTGCAACAAACTCAGTGGAACAACTGGTAAAAACTCTGTCCCTGCCAGTGTCCCGCAGCAGGCTGGCTGGGACCAGACCTCTCCAGCCTCCAGGTGTGCTTGTGTAGGACCCCACTGAGCTATGAACAAAATCAGAAGGCAACTTCCTCAAGCCCCAACCAGCATGTGCAGTCCAGTGTCTCCCTGCAGGAGGAGTTTTCCCTCAGGAAACAGAAAAGTATCCCTGCAGTTTGCAGTGCCATAGGTATGATCAGGACATCAAGGACAAGGCCCTGCCTTGCAATATTCCAGGCTGGCTGAGACAAAGCCAGGTGTAAGTCATGCAAGGGAACAGGAGAGCCAGGTCTGAGGGCATCAAATCAGTGGATGGAGGAGATGGTGATACCTGGGGTTCCTGATCAGGCTTGTCCTGACCTGGGCAGCTACATCCAGCAGGGAGAAGGAAACTCCTCACCTGTCCCTCATTTGGCCTAAGCCCAACCCATCAGGCTTCTGATCTGAGAGGCTGTGGGGGATCCTGGGGATTTAGGGAAGCTCAAAGGATCCCAACTCTGTTCAGAGGGTTTCCCTGGCTGCTCACCAGGGCTTGGTGTGCACTGAACAGTGGGGTGCAGCTTCGATTCCTCAAGGTCCAGCTGAAGATCATCTGCATCTAGGTCATCTGGGGAGGAAAGAACAAGAAATGGTTCAGATAAGAGCAAGCAGAACCATCAGACCTAACAGGGCCGAGAGTTTTTCCTGCTGCCTGTCCTGCACACAGACCTTCCCAGCCAGTTCCCAGCCTGCAAATTCAAAGTAGCTGCTGGTGTACAGTTTGTCCCCTGTAGTCACTGCTGTAGAGGGAGAAGGTCTTGTAAATGTTGGTGGGTTGCAGTGCAGCCAACCCCTTTGTTTTTAGGTTACTCCCAACATTTGAAGTATAAGAGTCCCAGATCCCAGAGCTGTGTGACTTTGGTTCCCTCCTCCCAACACTTGTTATTAAAAGTGAAGAAATACTCCAGCCTGTATGGTTTAAGAACACAAAGCCTTCAAATGCGTCTTCTCCATGGGAGCTTTCTGGGCAGGCCTTGTCCAATGTTTGTTCATCAACAGGGATTTTGGGGCTTTGTTCAGAGGGAGCCATCAGCCTCTTCTTGCAGCACAAATTTTTCGTCAGCAGCCACCACCACCAAACAGTTCATCAGCAAAGAGACAAGGGAACACAACATTTATTGCTTTATTTTATGCCCTGTAAAATCTTGGGACTGTGGCGCCCTGTTTTTAATCGTTGAAGTTCCCAGGGTTTGCTGAGGGCAGATTGGTTGCTTGTGGCTGCAGATTCTGCATCCATGAAGTTTGTGCAGCCAGGCTGCAGAGTCCAGCCTTGAACCAGCATCTCTGTCATGCTGGCAGCTGCACCTTGAGCCAGGCTGGGGCTTGCTGAGGGTCAGGCACAGACCCTCTGGCTGAAGAAAAAGCTGCTGGGAGAGAATGGGGCCAAGCCCTCAGCTGTGTTTTCAGTGTAGGTCGTCACCAGGGTGAATGGCATCCTCCCAGTCCAAGCCACGACGTGCCTTTCTGCTTTGTTCCTTGTTCCTGTTCCCAAAGCCCTGCTGGCAGACAGTGCTGGGACACAGTGAGAACAGCTGTCCTGCTGCCCTGTTCCCACCCATGGCACCAGCACAGCCTTCAGCTCCCAGTGGAGATCTTGGGAGGGTTTTCTGCCAGTGGGAGGAAAGGGAAAGGATGTGGTTTTGTTCTTGCTACAGCCTGGTAGCCAGAGAGTGGGATCTGAGGGATGAGCTCTCTCTTGGATGAATGGACTGAAGCTGGAGCCCAGGTGTGCATTTGGCAGCTCAGACACTGGCCAGGAAGGCAAATTTCCACAGTGCTGAAGATAAGGCTGACCTGAGTGGGATTTACATGTCTAATCTGTTTAGAAGTGGTGCCTCTCATGAGCCATGCTCCCTGCCTGTGTTTGAAAATGTGACTGGGATTATTTGATTAAAGGATGATGACAAATAATGTGCTATCTTTAGTGCCTCCTGACAAGCTTCATGGCTTTCTCAGCTTCAGGGAGCTTTAGAAAAAAAGGTCATTTTAAAAATCTGTCTGTGTAAGAATTGAAATATTGCTGCTGCTTTGGAGCCTGGCAAGGAAACACTCACAGTGGGATGGAAAAATATTTCATCTTTGTATTTTATAGTCTTATAAATCTCCAGTGTCTTTTCCAGCCACAGTGCGGAGGCTGTGATGTGCAGTCACGATACCCGAATAAAACAGACACAGGCTTGCTCTTTCTGTGCTCTGCTGAGCCCCAGCCCTTGGGAAAGTGTAACCTGTGCCATCCATTTTCTCCTCAAAGCCTAGTTTTAAGCCCAGGTTAAACATTTTCATGAAGTGAAGGATGATCTTTTGTTTTGCCTGGACTACTGAGCCTGCTGGGAATCACAAAGCAATCCTTAGTCAGCACAGTGGGATTCAAAGTGAAAAATGTACCTCTCTCTGCTAGAAACCAGGTCCTCTCCAGCCTGGGAACTGTGGAGAAAGGAAAATGGCTGTTGTGTCCTAGCAAGGTGGGCTGCATTGATTTTGAAGAAGCTGTTATTTATTTGAATTTTGCTGAGGTGCCGTCACTTTCTGAGGTCTTATGGGAAAACCCCACCTTGCCAGTAGTGTCCTTTCCATGAGAAAGGAGCTGCCTGTACGAAAAGTCAAGTGGGAGGAGCAGGAGCAGAATTGCTGGGGAAGGGATAGAACAGAAAACACTGGGCTGAATGCTTTTTCCCCGTGGTGCTGTCTGCTCATTCCCTCAGTCCTGTCTCAGCAAGGGCAGTCCCTGGGGTTTGGAGGGACCTGCCCTCTCCTTGGCATGAGGGCACGGGGGGCTGCAGGGGGCCTGGGCAGGTCCTGTTTTGGGTCTCGAGTAGATTTCTTGAATGACAGAAGCAGAAGTGTATCGCCATGGACCCTGCAGGGTTTGCCAGGTGGTTGCAGAAGTTCATTAATAACTTTGCAAGCTGCTGGAGGTGCTGGGCTGGGGGAAGAAGCAGTGTCCCACTGCCCAGGAAAACCATACACATGTGCTCCCTTCTCACTTCCCATGGCTTTGTTCCGTCATTGCAAACACATGCTTGTGAGTGAATACATCCCATTCTATCAAATCAGAGTTCCCAAGGGGAGGTGCTGGGATGGTGATAGAAGTGCCCCAGGGCATTTTCCTGCCCTCCTCTGCCGCCACTGTTGGGAGGTGCTGGGGACTGCTGGGGGCTGTCCTGGTGACAGGCCCCTGAGCCATCTTTGGGTTCCTGCTCAGCCACAGGAGACAGACTTCGGGCAGGGGGAGTCTGCTAAACACTGCCAGTTGCAATCCAAAGAGGCCGAGACAATTGGGATTGTCCAGCCTGGAGCAGAGAAGGCCCCAGGATTTAGAGACCCTTCCAGTGTCTAAAGGGGCTCCAAGAGAGCTGGAGAGCAGTTGTGGCTGCCCCATCCCTGGAAGTGCACAAGGCCAGGCTGGATGGAGCTTGGAGCAACCTGAGCTAGTGGAAGGTGTCCCTGCCCATGACAGAGGGGCAATGAGAAGAGCTTCAAGGTACTTCCCAAACCCAAACCATTCTAGAATTCTATGATACCCCAAACACAGAAAGTGCTGGAAGTGAGAGCTTAAATATCCATTGTGACAAGGTGACAGAATGACGAGATTTGCACTGACCAGACTGCTTTGGGCCTCAGGTGGCTGTTACTCAGCTGCAAATGGACATACTTGTCCATTGGGTGGTGGGGGGTTCCCAGGCACTCAGGGCCCTGGAAAGATGGAGAAGAGCTGATCTGGCCCTGGGGTCCGTGGCACCATGTGTGCTCTGTGTCTGGAGTCAGGCGGTCCCTCGGGTGCTGGGCTTGGCTGCAGGATGGGTGCTGGATATGAGAGCAGGAGAGGCTGCAGGAGCCACAGCCAGGCAGGCAGGGCTGGGCATTGGGAGCCCTACATGGCTGCCTGGGACAGGCTACCTTTCACTACCCAGCCTGAGCCTCTGTGTGCTCATTTGGGAAGGACTGGAAGCAATGCCCAGGGCTGGGAGGACAGAGCTGTCTGGAAGTGTTCCCTGTCCCTCTCACAAGTTCTCCCACAGAATCTGAGTGCCCTGACAAGTCTGGCTGGACCCTGCTGCAACACAGCCCTGAGGTATTTTCAGCTGACCACTTTCCTTCTTGCATGAGAGGAATGTTTGGGAGCTTTTTTCTTCTTTAATGAGAAAGTGTTACAAGGTTCATATAACCCAGCTAAATACCACCAGTGGCCATCAGAAGGGAAGCTCAGGGAACAGAAAATAAAGCAATGATTAATTATGTAAAACAGCAATATCACAAACTCCTTATCATCAAGAGCAGACCCTGTTGCTGGAGGTCTGTAGAGTCATCTGCAAACCTGCATATCATAAGGAATGATGTTCCTGTGAATTCCACATTTGCACCTCTGTGCTTTGATATTTCAAACCAGATCCAATTCTTTAACATCTGAAAATGGGAGCCTTTACAAGCTGCAAGTCACCTAATTTGGCATGTCTTGGAATCAGTCAACATTCCCCTTGGTGCCAGCACCTCATGAACACACCATCCATGAGGCTGAGACTGGCCTGGAGGCCTGAGACCCTGTGGTAGGTTTTGGTTTGCTGACAGGGCCAGGTGAGAGCATCCGCTGGGACATCCAAGGCTTTGGTACTGAGCAAAAGCAGGTCTGTGGCCCCTTGTCACAAACTGGAACTTTCCACAAATGCTATAATTTGCTGGGCAAACCCCACAGCTATCTGCACTAGGATTGCTACAGTGTGGGCTGCATTAATGATGGAAAAAGTGACCTGGCTCAGAATAAAATCCTGCAGCAATGACTGTAACCTGACTCCTCTGTACTGTCTGGCCAGTCTACCAGAGTCTGGCCAGTCTTACCACCAAGTCTACCATGCTTCCTGGAGCCACATCATGCCAGCAGGAATCCCATTTGCTACCCTCTGGCTGCACTCCTTGCATGTGCAAAGCTTGTCCTTAGGCTGTGAAGGACCAGGGCAGGAGCACAGGGTTTGTGGGGCACTTGCTGGCCGTGTCACAAAGTGTCTTGGTCCATAACAGTGTCCAACAGCTCTGGGTGTTTATCTGCCTCCACATCCAGTCCTGCCTGCTCAAGCTGTGGAGGACACAGCAGAGCCCCTGGCTGTGGCTGGATCCTCAGTGCTTCTGAGTCAGGGGCTCTCCAAGGGCACAGCCTTCTCTCCATCTACCTACAGGATGTGGATTTGCCTACAGGATGTCTCAGACCTCGGAAGTGCCTTGTATTTACACAAATATATAAATAGAAGCAGCATCCAGGCTGTTTGCACTCTCCAGCAGTTACAGAGGAAGCAAAGGGGTTCATGTTTTTCTTTATGTTATTCTGAGATTCTCATGCAGAGGGATCACACCAGCCTTGTGCTGGAGCTGCTGCTGTACTGTGCGGCTGGGAGTGCAGGGATGCCTTGAACTCTCTGCTGGCCTCCTGGAACTGGCCTCATGCAGTCTGTGCAGAGCTGCACTTGGAGCACAGAATAAACTGACTCTTGGACAGAAAGTGCTGTTCGACCATGGAGCTCCTTCTTGCCTGCCTTGGCCAGTCCCTGTGCTGTGTTCCCCAAACATGTCCTGTTGTCACACCTAACCCTGACCTTCGCTGTTACACCAGGGGTGTGCACAAAAGTAGCATACACACAGGTCTCTCTACCTCCAGTTGGTGGGATATTCCATGTCTTTGAGTTCATTTTCTTACTCAGAATAATCCCAGGGTCCTTCCTCTAGATGATGTAAGAACAAAGACTGAGGTCCTGCCTAAAGCTCTACACTGCCCAGAAGTCTAATGACCAAGCCCAGTTGTGCCAGGTAGCCTCAGCCACCCTCCAGTGCCTTGAGCAGTCTCCCTCCATAGTCAGCAAGGCCAAATTGACAAACATGTCCCTGTTGTGGAGGGCTGCCAGGTCCTCTGGCTGCAGTGTGAAGGTTTGGGTATGCCAGATCTACTCTTTCTTCCATGCAGGGTCACCAAATGAAGCCCATTAAAAGCATTGGGCCACCTGTGTTGAAGAAGGCTCAGCCTGCCCTCCCTGAGGCAGGCGTCACCTCTGACAGTGGCACCACTCCTGCAAATGCAGGATTGCAC
Organism: Donacobius atricapilla; assembly: GCA_013397315.1. NCBI lineage: Eukaryota > Metazoa > Chordata > Aves > Passeriformes > Mimidae > Donacobius > Donacobius atricapilla. Next base: position 31,826 of record WBMY01015148.1, read on the forward strand.
CCAAGCTCACAGCCCAGCCCAGGGGCCCATCACCATTCAGCCCTGTTTACTCACAGTGGTTATCAGCATGACCTGGGAACAATTCCAAGGTCCTCTTGTGGGGATCCTCCTCCTCAGGGCTCATGTCTTCTGCCTTCCACTGGCTGGACACCCTGAAGAAGCTGCTGCAGCTCCCGTAGGCACAGCACTGGTAAGCGTAGGGCACCTCCAGGACTCTGCACAGAGGAAAGCAGAACTTTAAGGTGTGTCCCCTCCATGACCTGACTCTCCATTGCTCTGCACTTTTTGCTTAGTTCCTTCAGTTGTTCAAAGATGAAACTCATCTATACAGAGTCACAAAATATTCTGAGTTGGAAGGGACCCACAAGGATCATCATGTCCAGCCCTGAAGTGAATGGCCCCTACAGGGATCACACCTGCCAAGCTGGTGTTTTTAGCACTGTACTCTAACCAGCTAAGCTAACCTCAGAGTCAAAAAAATATGGAACACTCCATGAATTTCTGTGATGTCCCTGTGCAGAAGCCATGCTGATCTTCTCTGTATCCTTCCAGCTTTGGTACCTGTGCTGCTGACATGGCAAAAGCTGGTCTGTATGGTGATGGTTACAGTAGAGAGGTACTTTGCTTTGGTGAAGGACTCCATGTAGGACAGGGTGTGGACCATGGTGTCTCTGCACTGACTCAGTGCTTTAGACACTATCAGTCAATAAAACATTGTCAAAAAACAGGTTTGGAAACTGCTCTAAAGTTTCAGATAGTTCCTTGTCCTGGTTCCAGCCAGAACAGGGTTAATTTTTGCAGTAGGTGTGAGGGAGCATGGCCAGGACCCAGAGGTTATTCTGCACCATGTTACTTATTTCTGGGGGCTGGGGGGAAAGGAGAAAATGTGATGAGGGAGCCATCTGGTATTCATTTGTTGTTGGGGGCTTTCCATATAAAAAACTTTATTTTCTTATACTTTTTGTCATTAATATTGTTGCTGTTACTGTTTGTGTCTTATCTCATTGCTGTTTCCAGTAAATTGTTCTTATCTCAACCCATGATCTTGGCCTTTTGTGCCTCCAGTTGGGGAGGAGTGAGTGGTGCATGGTTTTAGCAGGAATACCAAATTGGAGAATACCATTCCTAAACCACCACGCTCCTAAAAACCCTTCTGCTGTTCTCCTGAGAATAAACTAACCTCTGTCTCCAATGTGCAATGTACAGCCTTCAATTTTTACCCCAAGAACATGTTTTTCCAGGCATCTTTTCTTTCCTTCAAGGGGAGAAGCTTCCCTAGAGCGAGGCTCCTCTTGCTTCTTATTGAGGGCACCTTCAAACCCCAGTTCCAGGAGTCCCAGCTCAGGCAGGGAATTCTCAGGTCTCTCAAGTGAAGCAAGTTACTTAAATATGTCTGATTTCTACTTGAAAGTTGAATTGTTAGTCACTTATTATAGCATGTATTACAAGGTTAATTCAAAAGCAGCTGAGCATCATCTGGATGCAATACCAGGCTGTCTGTCAGCAGCTGCATTTTTGGCTTTGCTGGAAGTCAGGGAGACTGCTGATGAAGGCAAAGGAACCCCAGGTTTTCCAGACAATAAAGGTCCTCTGACAAGATCAGTAAATATGGTAAAACTCTATATTCTAAAAATATGCTTTTGTTTTATGTTCCCAAACATTTCTGGCTGAGCCCCGGGAGGGTCTGGAAACTCTGTATACAAGCTCATTTCCTGTTATAAGCCCCAAATTAGATGCTATTACTGAAAGGTGGTAGGGAGGTGCAGATCCCTCCCAGCAAGGCTAAGAACTGCTCCCAGATGACTCCTCCAGACATATGCCCCAAGAGTAAGGCTACTTCATGGCAGTACCCCAAAATTTAGGGAATGTTAATGGGTCCATTGCCTGGCATGGTTCGCTGAAGCACTGCTGCAGGCTCAGTTTCTCTAGTACAAATCCAAACCAGCTCAAGAGATGCCAGTGGTACTAATTTAGAGGAGAAACACCCTGGAAGTGCAGAGCTTGACCCACCCTGCACAAGGGACTGCCCCTTGAAGCGGGTTTGGAGGAGACCACGGAACTGCTCCAAGGCCTGGAGCCCCTCTGCTCTGGAGCCAGACTGGGAGAGATGGGGGTGTTCACCTGGAGAAGAGACAGCTCCAGGGAGACCTTAGAGCCCCTTACAGTGCCTAAAGGATCTTGGCACTTGTGAGGGTGCAGCTTGAGTCCTGTGTCCAGTTCTGGACCCCCCACTTCAAGGAAGACATTGAGGGGCTGGATTCAGTCCAGAAAAGGGAAATGGAGCTGGGGAAGGGTCTGGAGAGTAAATCATATGGAGAGTGGCTGAGGGGGCTCAGCCTGGAGAAAAGGAAGCTCTCCCCCAATCTGCAGGGACCTTCTCACTCCCTACAACTGATGATTGTAACAAGGTGGGGTTTGGTTTCTTCTGCCTGGCACTGAGCAGCAGGGACAGTGGAAATGGCCTCAAACTACACCAGGGGAGACTCATGTTGGAACCAGGAGGAATTACTTCAAGGAAGGGCTTGTTAGACATTGGAAGGGACTGCCCAGGGAGGTGGTAGAGTCCCCATCCAGGGAGGTGTTCAGGGAACCACTTGATGTGGCACTCAGTGCCCTGGCCTGACAAGGTGGGGATTGGGCACAGGTTGGACTCAATGATCTCAGAGGTCTTTTCCAACAGTAATGATTCCCTGATTCTGTGGTTCTGTGAAGAAAGGTGGAGAGGAACTTTGGACAAGGGTCTGGAGGGACAGGACAAGGAATCCTCATTTGCTACTGGAAAGGGTAGGGTTTGATGGGATACTGGGAGGGAATTGTTCCCTGTGAGGGTGGGGAGGCCCTCGCACAGCGTCCCCAGAGCAGCTGTGGCTGCCTCATCCCTGGCAGTGTCCAAGGCCAGGCTGGATGGAGCTTGGGGCAACCTGGGCTAGTGGAAGGTGTCCCTGGCCATGGCAGGGGGTGGAACAGGATGAGATTTAATGTTTCTTTCCAACCCACACCATTCTACTGCTCTATGATCTTGGGTGTAGAAAACTCTCCAAAAGCTTCTGGAATCCCCTGCCATTTGGAAACCAGTCATGCCATTTGGAAACCAGTCATGCAGATCCCAGCTATGAGTTAAAAAAGTCAGAAGAGAGAGCCTACAGGCACCACTGCTGAGGTAGCCTGGAAGGAGAGCTCCCCACTTTTCCTCAGCCCTGTGTTGGTGCAGTGACCTGTGATCCCAGGCCTGTGTGTAAACTGGAGAAGCTCCAGCTTTGGGAACCCATGCTGGATGAGTGGGAGCATCAGCTCATGCATTCTTGTCTTGAAGGGAACTCCCTGGGACACCCAAGCAAGGGATGACTTCATCTGAATGGAATTTGTGTTCTCTGGACCATGGGTATCTAAGCCCAAGGACAAGTGCCACACTGAGACCCAGGAGCCAAGGAGGGTAGGAAAGTCTGAGCCTGCAGCACAGCGCTCTGCTCTGAGCCTTTTGCAGCCTCTTCTTGATCAGTTTGACCCCTTCAGGCTCCTCATTAATCCATAACAGACAAGACACGGCCACACAAGCAGAGTTTATGGAAGAAAACCTGGATGTCATTAGGTGGGACTGCTTCTGGGAATGTTTTCCATTGAGAGGAGCCCTGAGCTGGGCCTGCTCCACGCTTTCCACTTGTGTGTGTGTGTTTGGGGTGGGGGTGGTGGCCTGGGAGCACATCACTGCTCTCCTGTGGAACATATTAAAGATAAGATGTGTTAGCAGCAGATGGATCTTCCTCTACTCATGGGCCTGGAAGCATAAAGAAAACACGAGGTGGGCAAGGAGAGCAGGAGGCTGAGTGCTGTAAGCAAATACAGGCTGTGCTGAACACCAAAAGTGAAAGAGCCAACGCTCCAAGTACCTCATTTTGGGGAAGCTCTCCTTGGTGAAGGGCTCAGAGAGAGCTGGGTTGCCTTGGAGCTTCAGATGGGTCAGTCCAGCCAAACCATCCAGGGGCAGCGTGACCAGCTGGTTGTCAGTCAAGTCCCTGGCGAGGGGAAAGCAGAGAGGTAGACCATGGTCAGGGCTCTGCCAGTGGTATCTCAGCATCAAGCAGAGGGCACTGCCTCAGTTGCTCCCTTGATGCGATGCTGAAATGGGGCTGGGTGCTGCACTGGGGCCAGCAGCCTCTGGAGATAAACACTGCAGTCCCTGAGAAAATGAGGGACTGAGGTTAGTGGCCATGCTGAAGGCTCTGGGTGGTATCTCCCTCGCTGTGCACATACATGCCCCACACATCTCTTCCTCCACTGTAGGTCAGGAATGACTGCAGATCCCAGACCATAAAACACCCAAGAGGCTTAGGGAGGGGGCTCAGAACTGGGGACTCTCCAGAGCCAGCACAGATGTTCTGAGTGACTCTTGCAGAAAGAGCTCATCATGCTGCTCTTCCTTAAAGGCATCTAAAGAGGCTATGAAAGCATCAGGAATTGGAGGTTTAAGTGTTCAGCATGAGAGCGTCTTGAAGATGGCCCCTCCTGCACTTCATCATCCCTTTATTAATAGTATTAATAGGAAACCTTGGGATTTGTTCTGTCCACATCAGTGCTGAGACATGCACCTCAACACATCAGTCTTCCAACATCTAAATCTCAGGTGTTCTGGTAGCCCAGGGAGTCAATCTGAGGTCCTCAGATACCTCCTATCCGTGGTGCGCTGTGAAAGAAATATCCCTGCCACTTACAGCTTGGTGAGGGAGTGCAGGGTCACAAAGGCTTCTGGGTGAATAAACTGGATGTAATTCCAACTCAGGTCTCTGCAAGGCAAGGACACAACAGTAAGAAGAGAGCAGAGCAGGGCAGTGAAGCTGCTGACACCAGCATGGCCAAGGGCCCTGGCAGGAGCACATGTGGGATCTGTAGCCCCTTGGTCAGCAGAAATTTCTGTCCCCACAAACAAGTCTGGGTCTGTATATGGGTGCTTTCTAACAGAGGGCACAAGAGTTTGCCTTGCAGGAACTGCTCTGCTGACACCAATAGGAGAGGACCAATGGAAAAGTTTCTTTTCTGGCTTAATTTCTGTAAACTTGGAAAATTTTTGGCAACATGCCAAACTGGTCATACTCTGGTGCCAGAGCATCCCCAGTGCAGTCACAGTGCCGGGTGCAGCCATGGGAAGCCAGGGCGGATAGGGCCAGGGGTCTGGGGAAGGTGATTTTAGGATGTCTCCTGCCATGTACAGGTGTTTTGAATTCACTGAGTGCCCTCAATAAGCTCTGCCTCCATCCAAGTGAGAGGGCTCCACTCCCTCTGTCGCCAGTGTAGAGGAAACCATCCAACTGGGACCCATTTCTTGCCCTAAGGCTGACTGCAGGACAACCTCCATCTCTCCAGCTCTAAGGGAGCCAAGATCCCTGCTCAGATGTGTGTGACGTTGGGTGGGATGAATCCTTTCCACAGGGACCAGAACATACCCAAAGGTCATGCCAGAGCTTGCTCAGCTGTGTGTGTGTGACTGGGCTGGGGCAGCATGCTCCTGTTTCCCTGAGTGTCTGCAGTCACCTGTCACACCTCAGTGTTCCTGCAGTTGTAACCGTGGTGTGAGTGACACCCACGGGATCCCAGGAATGCTGGGCATTCCATGGCACTCACATTGCTGTACCATGGAAAAAGATTTGTTGTGATTTAGCTCACTTCCTTAAAAGAACAGCAAATACAGACTGTCAGGGCTCTTCCCAGATGTCTCAGATCCAGTCATGCCCTTCAGGGCCTTGCCAGCTCTCCAAGGTGCCAAGCACTTAGGAGGTCACTCTGTGTGTGTGGGAAGTGCATGTTGGGGTGCACTTGGTACGTGGAACCTGAGCTTTTGAGTTGTGGGGGGGAACTTTCAAACCAAACAGGATGCCCTGCTTGGGTGTTGCAGGAGTGCATGGCCCAGGAGCAGCCTGTGTAGGACAGGGGTGCTGGAGCTCAGGGACCCTGGGGAAAAACCCTGCCCTGAGCTCCTGCTGGCTCTCAGGAGGCCTGTCTGTGATGTGGGCTGTGCAGCACGTGGTGAGAGAGTGTGGGGTGTGGGCACGAGGGGGCAGGTAAGGAGAGGGGTCTGCAGGCACAGGGGAAGCCAAAAGGATGGTTTGTGCCCTCTTCTTTTCTAAGGAAGAATGGAAGAGGGACTCAGCAGAAAAGCCTCCCAGCAGAGACAGAGGCAGGCTGGGAACTTCCCACAGCCCATCTGGGCTCACAGTGCCCTTCCCCAGCATGACCCCAGCAGACAATACTTGCATGGAGCGCAGGGCCATCAGCTGCATGAAGGTGTCTGCTCTAATCTCGTGGATCTTGTTGTGCTGGAGACCACTGGAAAAACAGAAACTGGTCTGAGAAGAGAGCTGAAGGCAGTGCTCCTACATTAGGGAGATCTTTGTCCCAGTGCAGCAGACTGTCACAGTGGAAGTTGCTGTGCTTGGGAGACTTACTCTTATTTCAAGAGTTAAACAGGATGAGCAGCAAAACAAGTCAAAGCCATTTTCTCCTACAGGCAGCTCCAGGGCTCAGACAGCCTCTGCTTTTGATGCTATCATGACTCAGTAAAAAACTGTTGATGTGCAGTGGCCAAAGGTGCCCTGTTAACCCCAAATCCACACTGGTTTCCCACACTGCTCTGCCCTAAGCCTCCAAACTGCTTTTTCCAGAGGAAGAGCTGAGAGCTTGGAGCCAATGATCAGCAACCAGCTCTGTGTGACCCTTCAGGAAGGACCATGTGGTGCTGCCCTTTGCCTTGGCAAGGATGAAGGTTTGAGTGCTGAAGGTATCTCAGTGTTTCATGAAGAAAAATCTTGATGTCTTGTAGAACCCACTGTCCACATCTGCATATGAAGTGCCTCAGCCCTCCACATCTCCTTTCCAGCTCCTTCATCCCCTGGGGAAGGGGAAAGAGCAGAGTGAGGGTTCACAGAAACTCTGCTGACTGACCTACACACTCCCCACATCCTCAGGAGACACCCTGCTCCAACCGTGCACCTTGTGGGAAAGGTTCAGTTCCTCAGTTTTGTTTTCCCTAGTGTGAAACAGTGGTGAATACTTATCAAGATTCCTGCAGAATGCCGATCATGAATTCCCAGACCTGCAGAAGCAGTGTCCCCCCATCTATGACCTTCAGCAAGGGGAGACAGCCACTGCCTCGTGCTCTACCTACAGCTCCCTGGGCATTTTTCAGGTCATTAGCCTGCCTTTAGACTCCGAAATGACCTTGATTCATCCTACACAACGACCTTCATGTGCTGGCTGTGATGTCTCAGCTGGTATTTGACCACATGTTCCTGTTCCAAGGTGGGCACTTGGGCTGCTCCCTGGGTGCCCCACGTAACCATGCTGGCATTGCCCCTGCCTCTAGCCAAGATTTCATGTGAGGGGCCACTGGAAGATCTGTGCACAAATTTGGGGGGTCTCACTGATAGGAACAGGTGGAGTTTGGGCAGATGGGGTATTGGAGCAAGGTTGAGAAAAATAATTTAGAAGTGTTTAGCTGTGAGGGTTCACCTGTGTGGTGCAGGTAAAGGTCTGCACACAGGCAGATACAGCAGAGTGAGGGCACACCTGAGCTGTTTGTGTGCCAGGCTGTACCACCAGGCATCACTACACTCGTTTCAAACCATCAAGAATGCTGATACTTGGTGGGGGTGGGGTTTACAGGACAATAACTGGGGTTAAGGGACCAAGTACTCATTTGGGTTCCTTAATAAAAAAAAAGGAATAAAAATATATTAATTTAAGGTATATAGGTGTAATCTATTTGACTTCAGTAGTCAGAAACTGGGATTTAATGTGATTTTATATTAATGTGAAGTCTAAATTTGGCACATTATAAAATTTTATAAGTAAGAAGGAACTTAGAATGTATGAAACTACAGATTTGAAATTCTGAACATTTGTCTTTTTTTGGTGTACTTTCTATTTTTTCTAAATGTTTTCCTGGGGGTTCTCTCACAGCTGCCATAAAAAGCATCAGGGGCTGCATACTCCTGTTTCCATGTAGTTTCACAGTATTCTAATGTCCACTTTGCTAAGGCTGGATGAGCTGGTTTGCCCAGCCAGGCTGGGGTGCTACAGATAGCAGGGACAACCTCTCCTGTGGGATTTTTAATGGGGATGCTGCTCCCATTCACCTGTTCTTCCAGGTAGCAGAATTCTGTAAAAAATCATGGAGTCTATCTCATTTTTTTTAAGAGTTTTTCTCAAAAAGGCTAAGAACTTGTGTTCAATAGAAGTGTGGGGCCAGGTCTCCAGGTACTTTGAGCTGAATGTGAATAACTTTGTCTCAGAGCAACAGCAATGCCTCCCGGGGCCTGGAGAGGACCCTGTTCAAGAGCTACACCTGAGGAAAGAATCCCCCTTCTTTCATGAGAGGCTGGCCCTGGGCAGGGTGGGTAAGAGCTGTGTTATGCCCATGGCATGGGGGCCCTCCTTGAAGCAGATGACATTTATGGTGGACATAAATCCCAATTCTTAATTAATATATAGTGGGACTGGAGTTAGTGAATTCAGTGCTGTCACACCTACTTCTGCTTGAAGTGCCTGGGACCTCTGAAAGGACCTGACTGCATTAAGCTTCTATGCACAGGGAATGTATTTTTATTCTGTATGTGCCCAGGGGCAAATAGTGGAGCTCTGGTCCATTTGCACTCCAAAAGGTGAGTTATAATGCCCAACTTTCCCAGTGCTTAGGGAGTTCTGTGTGTGGGGACTGCCCGTCTCCTCAAAGCAGCCCTTTTCCCCCAGAGCATAGCACAGACAAGGACATCTCCATACTCACAGCTCCTCCAGCTGCTGGCACCGATGGAAACTGGGCAGCTCTTCAATTTGGTTGTGTGACAGCTCTCTGCAGGGAAAGGAGGATACAGGAATGTTGGGACATCAAAAGCCAGAGCCCCTGAGCCCTCCCTTGGAAGGCAGGTACTGCTGGAGAGCGAGGTGACCTCACTTCATTCTGCACAGCTCCACTTTTGGTAACCCCAGGGAGTGGGATCTCCAGCCTACACCTGATGCTGGCTCTGGGTGTCTCTGTGCAAGGCAAGGGTTGCCCCATGATTTACCCACCCCCAGTCCTGCTCTGCAGCACAGCCTGTGGGCTGATGGAGCTGCTCATACAGCTGCGGGGGCTTGTCCTCCCCAGCCTCAAGCCAGCTGTGAAACCCTCCTGTGCCACTTCTGCCATGCACAGCCCTGCTTTCTATGGGCACAGCATAGAGATATTTCTGCCAGAGCCCACAGAAGCTGCAGATGTGCCTGCAGAGCCTGGGGAGGTTTTGGGCAGCCAGCTTCTCTCCTCCCTCCTGGCACAGCAACCCCACTGCCCACTGCCTGCTCTCCATTTAGCCTTTCCCAGCTTTCGCCTTAGGGAAGGGGTTGTGGCATTGGAAGAGATTTGGTTCAGGACATTACAGACTTTGAAAACCTCTGGTTCTTGTTCTTTCAAGTACTGTCACTCGAAAGCAGCTTGAAGTAAACTCCTCTTCCCACTGGTTCATGGCCCAGTGTCATGTCAGCATCTAGAGTAGAATGGCTTGATAGTCATAGGAAAACCCACCCTGGCACAGCTTAATGAGAATTTATTGAAGCTGAAACAGGCTGGATAAGAAGCACTGTTTAAACCCAGCTCTTTTCCCCCACCAGCAGAGACTGGATTTGTGGTTGTTCAAGGGAAATTTGCCCCAGGGTGAAGTTTTGTATGTGGTTTCTCTGCTGACTTTCTAAACTCAGTTTCCATCTTTCTGCCAATAGATTGCTCCTAAAATATTTCAATTTTTTTTTTTTTTTGCCAACCCACTCACCACCAGTTTTCCATGGTGGAGAGGAGGAGGGAGGGAAAAGCAAGCAAAAGGTTTGTGCTTGGCTCTGGAGGCTGTCACCCAGGATGAAGAGAGAGCTTTTCAGTCACTTTTCCCTGGTCCCTGTGTCAATCCATTAGGCTTGACAGGGCTGTAGCTTAGCTAACAGTGATGGGGGAGAACCAGCCCCAGGAGTTGTTTCTGGTACCTCCAGAGTGAGGGTAACCAGGCGCAGCCCAGAATCTACAAAGGGAGCAACCTCAGTCACTCTTGCTCTATTGGGAACATACCAGAATGAAGGTGCTGATGGCATCAAGGGACTTCAGCCCTGCTCAGGGCAGGTTCACCTATTTCTGCTTGAGAAGAAAGACAAATCTTCCATAGCTCCAGGAGCATTTGGACAGCTCTCTCAGGCACAGGGTGGGATTGTTGGGGTGTCTGTGCAGAGCCAGGAGCTGGACTCGATGATCCTTGTGGGTCCCTTCTACCTCAGGATGTACCATGATTACATGAAATCTGTGCTCTGAGCAGGAGCTCTGGATGAAAGCAGCATAATGATGCAGGTTGATGCCAAAGGCTGCCCTGCGTGTGTGTGCTGGGTTCAGCATGGGTGGCATCCCAGGATGGCCATGACCCTCTGCGCCTGCAGTGGCTCTTACAGTCCCTGTGCAGGATCCTCACAGAGAATCTACACCGTGGTGTGAGGCCAGAAATGCAGGTTGAACTGTGTCATCTATGGTCAGATGTGTCACAGTCATAACTCCTCTGGCTGCCATGAGACAGGCAGAGAACAACCACTGGGTCTGTGGGGACGGGGGACCAAGGTATTTCAAAGGGAAGAGAGATGTAAACATGCACAAACATTGGCCCACACACTCTCTCTCCAAACCCTGAAAGCAATGTGATTAATATCAAGAAAGTTCACCAGGGAAGAGGAGCAAGGAGCAAGGAGCAAGGAGCAAGGAGCAAGGTGGTGAGTCCCAATAAAACTCTACCACATGGCGGGGGGTAGGCACAAAGAACAGGCTCTGCTCTGAGGGTTTGCAGTCTGATAACTTGCAAACATAAACAGAGATTTGGGACCCAACAGCCTGGGCCAATCGAAAGGCTGCACTTTGATAGCAAGTCACCCATTGAATTGGTCCAGATGTCTAAAGATGAGAGATCTTCCCTACAGGGACATCTGGAACCAAAAGCCTGTAATCTCCTAAATTACAAATTGTCTTATTTTATTTTTATGTTTTACTCTTGTTTCCAATTTCTGTGATCAAGAATTTACTCCTGTTGCTTTCCTGGAACAAACTTGTTTTCTTTTTCAGCTTGCTTGTATAAAGACTGATGAGAGGCAAGCCTGCTGTTGCCCTAGGGCTGCAAACTTGTATAAATCTGGCTCATGACTCATTTCCTGAGGATGTCTTTGACTGCAAACATAGTCGGGGATCTCAGGAACCATGGGTGTGACTCCTGAGATGATGCAAAACCTTTCTGAGATGTTGATGTACCAAGCTAAAGGAGAAAGCATGACCCCACCAGCATCATTCAGTGCCTGGCTAAGCAGATGGAGCCAAAGAAACCTAGAAACCGAGCAAAATCCTGATCTGGCTGTACTGCCCCATGAGGAAATGTGGCCTTGTGGCCTCACAGGTCAGACCTGATCCCTCCTGGGATATGAACAGGATCCTTCCTCCAGATGATGGCACTTGCTGGAGCTCCAACTGCAATAAGCCAAGGCCGGGGCAGAGGGTGAAGGTGATTTCCCCCTTGTTTTTGGGCTAGGAGCTTCAGCATATCTGGGAGCTGTGAAATGCTGTGGCCATTCTTACCCATCTCCTTTTGTACCCTCTCTACTCTCCTTGCATGGGGGGAGGGACAGTTCCTACTGGTGCAGAGCAAGGAGGATGTGCCTGACTGCAGCCCTCAGACCAGAGCATCATGCTGGGATGAAGCAGCAAGCTGAAGAACAAGCAAAAGCTCCAAGGAGTGATTGAGGAAGTAGTGATTTCTGCATGGAAAAGATGATGGGAACAAGAACCACAGCATGGTCTTCCACAGCTGGCCCTTTCCCTGAGCTAGACAAAAGGAAAGTCCTGTTCCTGAGAGCATTTTTTAAGGACCAGGCAGGACAGAGACACAGGTTACTCACAGGACTCGGAGGCTGGGCAGCTGCTGGCACATCCTTCTGGGGAGGAAATGAATGCCTGCCCGGGTCAAGGTCCTAGAGGGATGGAGGAGAGCAGAAATGATGTTGCTGACAGCCAGCACCCAGACTCTGTGACCCAGAAGCCCAGCTGCCAGTCCCAGATAGTGGCAGGAGAGACAATATCACTAGGACAATAAAATACCTGGAGAGGATGAAAAACTGCCTGACAGATTTGGAAACAGGCACTGCTGCTAGACCTGGTTAAGGTGAATGTGCCTACAAAGAGTTCTGGGCCACTGCTGGGAACTGAATCCACAGCTGTTCTTGGCCTTGTTTGGGGCAGCTGGCAGTGCCCTCTGTAGCATGCTCTGCCATCCCTGTTCCCATCGTCCAGGCTGGACGGGCCTGGAGCCAGGGCTGCCTCTGAAGCCTGTGTATGAGGGATGGAAGGTGTGTCCCTGTGTCCCTGAGACACGGCATGGCTGGGGCTGCTCCCAGTTTGGCTCTGCATGGGGACTGGTGTCTGAGAGAGGAAAGCTGTGTGTGGCCAAGGGTAGCGTGTCCTCCAAGGGCCTGGGGGCGTGAGGAGGGGACCAGAGTGGCTGCAGGAGCCCCAGCCTGGGTGGCAGATATTCCTGAACTGCACCACAGTGCTGGTTCCAGTATGGGCAGAGACACCAGGGCACAGCAGAAGCTCTGCACTCAGAGGTTCACTCCTTCACAGATGCAGGAGGGAAGGAAGAAAAAACCAAACAAACCAAAAAAAGACTGGAACACACTCAAGAGTACCAAGAGCCACTCACAGGGAAGAAAGCTGCATTCAGGAGCCACAGGGGTGAAACGAAGCAGAAGGGTGAGTGACCAGGGAGAGGCAGAGCTGAATACTGCACAGCACTGGGAAAGTTGTCCTCACTGAAACAGCCTGGACCGCCTTGGAGGAGGAAGAGCACAGCTAACAGGGTAAAAGGGAGAGAGGTGCCACTCACAAAACTTCTAGGCTGGTGGTGCCTTTAAGGTCTGGGAATTCCCTGATGTCGGTTGCTCCATTGAGTGACCTGCACAGAAATGAGAGTGAAGCGAGGTGGGCAGAGGATCTGGAGGCAAGTGCAACTGCCCAAGGTTCCAGACCCATCAGCTGTGGTGGCAAATCTGCTTCCTGATGCCCAGATGTGATCAAGGCCCAGATCCAGTGTGTCCCTGTGGCTGGAGCAGACACCTTGCACTGTGCAGATACAGCGAGATGGAGCTGGGCACTTCTGTGCAAGGAGACTTGGCAAGCTCAAAGCCTCTCCCAGCCACTGACATTCTTGGCACAATCTCTACCCAAATTAAATAAAAAACCCCCAAACAATTACCATGGGGAATGTAAGCAGGGCATCCTACCCAAGCCTCCGCGGGTCTATGCATTTGGATCTAAGGAATGCAGGGCTATTTGAATGATTTATTTTATGTGCCTGGGTGAGGCTTATAAATAGAGATTTATGAGGTTGCCTCTGCCTCAGTATTTTTAGTTCTGTGCCACAACAGGTTGGCTGAAAAGCCAATGTGGGGCAGCTGCTGTGGTCCAGGTGGTGCCCAGCCTGTGCTGGTGGCCCTGGGGCAGGCCTAGGGGCAAACATGTGAAGGAAGCACTGCCACTGCTGCCTGCCCAGTAATACAATTTTTGCCATGGTGCTGGGACGTGTTCCCTCACTTCTCTGTCTTGTGGAGGAAGGCAGATGCCTTCAGTGTTCTTCTGTTACGGCAATTACACAACAGCAGCAAAAGCACTTGTGTGTGAGGCCTCTGCTGCTCCTGGTAAAGCTGTGGAGACCCTGGAAGGCCTCAGTGCCTGTCAGCTGTGTGGGGAGGGGGAATTAGTGGCTGCCTCCAAAATGCCCTTTTCAGAATTATCCTTCCTCAGAAGAAAACATCTGCAGTGACTACTCCTTGGAGTAGCCTTTGGGGTTGGACAACAGAGAGGCTTCATGGTCCTCTATTGGCACAAGGACTCGAAAAAAGGGAGGGAGGAGGCCACAAAGGTGCCCAGTACACAGGGTTTGGAGCTTGGATGTTACCTCCATGGGGATGTGCTTGGTGAACTTACAGAGTGTGGAGCTTTGGCAAGTACTGGAAAGCAGACTGTCCAACAAACTGGATGGGATTGTCATAAAAATGGCTGTAAAGGGAAAGAGGAATGGGTCAGAGTCTGCTGAACATGAAGACAAAGTGCTGTTGCTGTCAAGAGCCTCAGAGCTACCAGCCATGCAGGAGGTGCTGCTGTGCTCTGAGGAACTCTTGTTCCCAGACAATCACAGGCTCTCCCACTGGCCTGTTTTGGCTGGACATTGGTACAGCTGAGGTCTCCTGATGCTCTGAATGGGCCCTTTGGGGTCCTGCTGAACCAGACGGGCTAGAAAGGTGTAAAGCCCTTCTTCAATCCCACTGAGAAACACCTTGCACTGGAGGACACCTCCTGTGATCTCACACAGCACCAGCACCTTTCCCTTTGTCACAGGGGAGAGAAGTGAGCTTTTCTAGGACCCAGTGAGATATGGGAGTTGAGTCAGTTCCTACAAGAAGCACTTCCCCCCACTAACTGTGAAAGACTTTAGATGAGCAGATGCCATGGAGAGATGAACACTCTTGGGTGTATGGGCCCCTATCACCACTCTGTGGATGCTGCCCAAGGGAGATGGGCTGGTTATTCTGGCTGGAGCAGTGAATGGTTTCACCCAGTGTCACTTGGCTTTCCAGATATTGGTATTTCTATAATTTAAGTCCAATTTGGACGAGCAGAGCTTTTGTCTCATGCAACAATTTTTTAATATCTGTGTGGTTCAGAGAAGTATCCAAAAATCACTAACTATGTCTGGGTCAGAGCAGAAATAACCTGACAGCTGGGTGTGTTTATCTGCAGAGCTTTGTGTCCCCAGGCCTGGGGCCGACACACAGGGATCTGGAATCCCAGCTCCCTGACACGTGTAGCTGCTGCTGGAGCTGGCCAGCAGCTTTTCTGAACACAACGAATAAACATCAGCAGATGTCAACCAAGGGCATAGGCAGTTCCATGCAGACCACCTGTATTTTGTTCCTTCCTTGCTACCAGCCTGTACTGCAGCAAATGTCACCTGCAGGGAAAGGAGAACCCACAAAAATTCTGAGAAGGAGCTGAGAAGAAGCAATTTCAGCCGGCTTTGGCACATGGATAGCAAATATCAGATTGGTGTCATTTGACCACTGTCAGAAATCCCAGCTAAAGACATCAGGAAATGCCCCTTTCTGGGCAATATAAAGATGTAGGAAACACTATTTAATTTTCTTACATTGTTTGGAGGAGGGGATTCCCAACAAATGCATTCTCTGGAATAGCTTTGATGTTGTTGTTATGAAAACCGCTGTTGGGAGAAACAAATATCATCATATTAATTAAATTAACCTTCTTTCCTCAATGCTTTTAAAGCCAGAAATCCTTCAAAATATACATCAAATAGGAGACATAGGCTCCTGCCCAGGTGCAGCATCATCCCAGCAGGTGAACAAGGTCTGTGGTTTGGCAGGACAAAATCTGCTGCACTTACTCTGCGGGTGCTCCGTATGTGACTCCACCAACCCCACCGAGGGTACAAGGACTTAAGGTTTAACACTTTACAGGTCAGGAAACAGAAACAAGCCAAATACAAAATGTTCTGTCCTCCAGGAACTACAATTTTTATGGATGGTTTCTGTTACAGCTCCACAGCTGCCAACCAGAGGGCACCAGGGATTATTGATCCACATGACTTTAAAGGATTTGTAGCTCTAGCAGGGATATTTTTGGTTAAGCTTGAGAAAAATTTTATCACAAAACTTTTGCAGCAGAAGAGAGCTCTGTGGACACAGTCTGACCTCATGTACAGAAAAGGCAGCCACGGGTTCCTGTGTCCAGGAAGATGAGCTCTGGGTGGTGCCTAAGTCGTTTATCCCAGAGGAGTCTGAGCAGATGATTAGTTGATGACTGTTTGGAATTTGCCTCTTCTTTAGTGACAGGCATTTCAAAAGCCATCTCAAAGGGGATTAAGGATCTTATTCTCATTTTGAAGGTGAGAATAATGATGATATCTTGGCTGAACAGAGAAATCTCCTGAGAATTGTTCCAGTAAAGAAAAAAGTAGCATCAGATTTTTACTCCAAGGCTCTGAGAAACATGAGAGCAGCTGCTTTTGTCCCACCCCAGCCTGCCAGAAGTGTGACACAGCAACTGTGGATCCACATCAACCCACTCCACTCTGGGGCTTCTACCTTTGTGGGTGATAAGTGGGCTGGTTTCTTATTTTTAGTGTCTCCCAGGCTGACCAGTTAGAGGGAGGAGGGCTATCCACTAAAATGGTCATAAACTTTGGTAATTCCCTATTATAGATTTATCCTAAGAGAGATGAAACAGTTTCTTCACAGTAGAGGAGGTGGCACAGGGCCTGCAGAAGCTATGGCCTCACAATAGCATGGGTAAGTCCAGGTTGTGGTCCCAAGCTGGGGAATGGACATCAGAAGCAGCCAGAGAACAGATGGAATTTGAGCCCCTGGGATGCCACATGAGAGTGAGGAACAGTAGGAGGAACCTGCTCCAAGGCTGGCAGAGACTCACACTCCCCTCCATGGTGTGGAGGCTGATAGGGAGGTGGTCAGGGCTGATGGAAATCGAGGGGATAAGCTGCTTTGATGCAGTGGATAGGGCGGGGAAGGAAAAGAAAGGCTTGGATTGAGTGCTCTCCTCAAGTCAGAGTGCATGCGATGCTTTATAGGTCACTCTCCCACAGGGAGTGGTTTTGAAAAGGAAAAAATGGAAAATCTCACAGCTCCTGCAGTCGTCCCAGTGTCCTGATCGCCCCGGGGAATTCCAGCAGCTCGTTGTAGTTCAGATCCCTGAAAGACAGAGAAGGGAAAAACATTCATTAACATTTCTGTAAGAACTCAGCCACATTTATCTGTGCTTTGAAGCCATGGAAACTTGGTTGTCAACATGGGAGACAGGTTTTTCCTACCGAGCTGATCCAGCCACTGCCTGGAAACACAATTTCACACATTCCTGCAGCAGGAATATTCCCTGCCAGGAGCACTGTCAGGTGAGAGCCAGCCCAAACCTTGGCTGCTGCCATGGGGCTGCTCGCTGCCTCCCGTGCCCAGCACTGGGCAGTGCTGCTGCTCCCCATCTCCTGAGGGCCCTGACCCCTTCTCCCGGCAGCTCAGCCCCAGGCCTTTGGCTCGGAGTAAATTTTCTTGCCTTTCCAGGTCAAAATGAGATTCTTTGAGGGACAAGAAACACAAACAGTATCAGTTGTGTGGGGCCCATGAAGGGCTTCTCAGGGCCCCCTTGCCCTGTGGTGCAGAGGGGATCAGGGGACCATTGCCTCACTGTTTGTCCTGGGGATGTTGGGTCTCCCTGCGACTGGGACAGGCTGTGACTGGGAACAGTGGGAAGACGAGTCTGTGGGAAGATTAGATCATCTTCTGTTGGTTGGAGTCAACCCCGCATTGGAATCTATGAGCCAAAGCTGGAAGTGATGTGCAAGAGGTACTGACACTGTTAAGAATTAAGTCTAATTTGCTGTTTAAGAAAATAAATAAAATATGCTATGTTGGTTGTAATGACAAGTGTAGAATTTACCCACCCCAACTTGGCAACTGAAAGAGACATCTGAGTCTGAATGAAATCTCAAGAGTTACGTTTGTCCTCCAAGGATGGGCATAACTTCTGGAAACGGATTTTTTTGACCTTTGGGGCACTGACCTGGGACGAACAGCCCTTCAAAGGCACCAGTCCCGCTGTTAGCTGGAGGGTGCCTGTGGAGACTGGTGGGCTTTGGGTGTGCAGCACTTCTCTGGCATGCCTGACTTTCTCCTCGGAAGGCGATTTCAGTTGTCACAGTAACATTTGACCCTCTCCTGGCCATCCCACTTCACAATTCACTGAAGTCTGAAAACCTTGTGACTGCTTCCTACCTGCATGACACTCACCAAGTTTTAAGTGGTAGATACTTTAGAACATGATTACTGGCTCCTGGAGATTACTGTATAATTACACTTAATGAACCTCAAAGTAATTACCATGTAACCTGGATTGTGGTTTATGGAACAGAAATAACTGAGCATTTACACAGCAATGGGCTGCTGCCCAGTTACCCAGTAATTCTCATCCTCTGGGCCCAGGCATGGTCATTAAGTAATGATCTTTCTTGGCCCCATTGTCTCTTACATCTTCTCTCACTACCAGTGCCCCTGCTTGGGAATGACTCCATGGCACCACCTCAGCTTTGCCCTGAAGGTGTTTACATGGGAAATCAACCCAGGGAGTCTCTCCAAATTGGTCCTTCCAGGACTTCCAGCTTATATGATTTATGTCTCAGGGAATGCTTATCACGGAATTACAAGACAGGGCACAAACCCAAGAGAAAAGTACGGAATGAGGTTGTTGTGGGCGGATTTTGTCTCATGTAGGACAAGGTCCACACCAGACCTTTTTCCTGGACTTCCTGAGAAACCCAGGTGCTGTGGCAGGTCCTGGTTTGGCAGGGTTTGTCCCCTGGCACTGAGGGCAGTTTTCTGTCCTCCAGTTATACAGGGATCTGGATGCTGGTACTACATGTAGGGATTTGAGCAAATGAATCCTGCTCCTGTAGGACCCAGAAAGGGTTCATGTTGTCTAATAGTTGGCAGTGCTGGCAATCAGCAGGGAAGGAGCACGGGGCTGGGGGTGAGACAGTGAGCTCTGCCTGCCCAGTGCCCACCCTGCAGTGTGGTGGCAGGGTCCCAGCACACCTGAGGCTGCTGCGCCTGGCCCAGGGCCCAGGAGTGGAACAGAAGTGATGTGTCCCCTCTGAACTTGCCCTGATACACTCTATTCTCATCTGGCTCCAAGCAGATCAGTGGTTTTCCTCAGTCTTCTCTGCTTGAGCCCAAATTGATCTGTTCAAGGATAAACAGCCCTACACATGACTGCTCATAGCCTCACTCTTTGCTTGTAGCTCCCTATCAGCTGCTTGGATGCTCTTGGCCAAGCATCTGCCAGGTTCCATCAGGGCCTGGCTGAGGGCTCCCACTGCACAGGCTTGGTTCCCAGGGGCACAACTGTTAATGACACATCCCTTCTCTGCTGCTCAGGAAGACACAGGAGTGGATTTCCCAAGTGAACAAGCAATGGGGAGTGCAGGCAGGACCCCACTGGGCATTTTCAAAGCATCAGTCAAATCTGATTAGCCTCCAGATCACTGCACTGGTTGAAATCAGAGGCATTAGCAGCCTAAGTCAACTGACAGCCCCAAATTATGCACATAAGGTGCATAATAGCTTTAAAACTTTCACCCTGCAGTGACTCCCTAAAGTTAAAGGGAGATTCCACAGGGAACAGGAAGCTGCAGAGGTCATTCAAGGCTGGCTGTATGCCTGTGCCACTTCCCTCTGCTGCCCCACAAGCTGGGGCTGGGATGAGCCTGTGTGATGCCAAAGGATGGCCCCTGGAGAAGAGGCACTATGAGCCCCAGTCCCGGGTGACATTCATCCCATCACTGTAGTGTCACTGCCACTGTGGAGGCTTCCTGTGATGGCACGGGGCTGTTTCTGTGAGCTGCTGACAGATGGGAAGTATTGCCCAACAGAGAGGAGGCTTGGCTCACCTCTGATTCACTAACAACAAGGGATCTTAGATCTGCAACCAGTATTATTTACAAGGAATAATTCATTGTGCTGTAATATTTACTCCTGTCTTTAAAAATGTGTTTCCTTTCCAGCCTGCACCTCTTCCAGGCAAGCTGGTCTTTCATCAGCAGATGAAGGTTCTGTTTGTACCTCCGCATGTGTGCAAGTATGTACAGGACCAGCTCTTCCTGAGCGAACACACACCGTTCCCAGCCCTGGCAGCATCCTGGGGCCTCCCTCCCCTCTGCACTTGACAAAGAGCATTCATTGTGTTCAGCAGCTCCCGCTGGGTAAAAGCCCATCTTGGAATGCTGGCAGACACTGGGCTTGTTGCAAAGTGGAAATGCAACCAGGTGTAGTCATGCTGCTCCATCCTGGCTGCCAGCGACCCCGTTCTGCTCAGAGGAGACAATGTGCCTGTGCTCGCTCCTGCCCATGCTTCCTGGGTTTTGGGGAGGTGAGCCTGCCTCCTGGAAAACTACCCAGCTGCTCTGGGGAACAGGTCCCTGAGTGCTGCTCGCAGGTGGCTGCTCTGGATCGCGTGCTGCTCTCACTGCCCTGACTTGTCTCCAGGGCAGCTCTCAGCTAAGCTTGGCCCAGTTTGTGGGGTTCAGCAGGCTGGAAGGGGCTGGAAGAAACCTGCACTCACGATGGTCCTCAGGCGTCATCTCTTCGCTGCAGTGGGGCCAGTCTTCCCAAAGCCCAGACCCAAACCATGACGTGAAAAAAAATTCTCTTCCTTCTTCCTTCACAGAACTGGAGTAGGGCTCTGGTCCAAGCAGCGACCCAGAAACAGCATTCAACCTCCACCACAGTGTTCCTGTCAGTGGGGAAGTTTCTGCTCATTTAGTGAAATTTAGTCCTCAGCTCTTTCCACAGGTGCTATCAGGCTCCATGTGTCCCAGGCATCTCCTCTCTGCTTGCTGTCCCATGGGGATTTGGCCCAGGCTGTGTGCCTGCTGTTGGGGCTCTGGAGCTTCTCCTCCAGCATAGGGTGGGGGCAGATTGGAAGGACTCACAGCTCAGTGGGTCAGGGATGATTTTGCTTTTTGATTCCAGTGGTAACAAAATCTGCTCTCCTGAGCACATCAGTGAACTTCCCATCAATCACAAACCCTCTCCAGGGGCTGGTGGATGTAGGAGATGGAGGTGCTGTAGCAAACACCTTGAAGGATCCCCTTCCTCTCCCCACCATACCTGAGGTATTTGGTACTTGGGCAGTGCTTTGCTTTCCTAGCTCCACACCCTGACACTTTCCCACTGCTTCCAGATTCGGGATGACGCAGGGAAAGCTGCAAAAAGCTACTTCAGTGCTCCCACTGCAGTGCTGTGGCACGGGCTGGTGGGGCCAAGGAGGCCTCTTGGTCCAAGGGAGCTGGAGCTGGCAGCACTGCCGCAGTCTGGGGCCTGGCCCAAGGCTCTGTGTGGGGTTTCCTGGCTGTGGAGTGCTGTCCTTTTTGGCACAAAGCAGATCAATGACAGCGTTACTTGGTGGAAGGATGGCAACACACCATGGCCATGGCTGTGCCAAACAATAGGGAAGCCTCGCAACAGCAACAACAAACTAAAAATAATGAGCATTATCAAGGGCTTTTGAAAGCAAAATCAGTCAGGCAAGAGGTTCAGAACCGATGTGCAAGAGCAATGACTATGAATAATCCCTTTCCTCAGCTGGGCTCAAAGTTACCAGCTCTAGCATGGCAGTGGGATGGCAAGAAGAGCCTTCTCTGTTCTGCTTGAAATGAAAGCCCCTGAAAGGTCATCCAGTCTGCCTAAGACACAGTGAACTGGCTGGCTTTTCATTGTTTTTATTGCTAGAGGGAGCCTATAGCTTCATATTTGGAAGATCTTAACCAACCCTGTTGTTTATTTAGAAATAAAAGTAAGTTGACATCAAAGGCCCAGTTATTTTGGGCTTTAACTGCCAGGGTGATTTGAAGCTGACAGCAAGCAGCCTGTAACTATTAATATCTTCAGACATGCCAAAAGGAGAGAAGGGGGGGAAAGAGTCTCAGGTCAATTTTCTGCCTGTTAGGGAGTATTAGTGGTTCCACACAGGAAGCCAAAAAAAATAAAATTATATAGTACTATAAATTCTTCTATAAGCCACAAAACACCACAAATTTGCAGCTAATAAACCTGAAGATGAAGCGAGATAAAAAGTTGTAGATGGGACATTTGCTGACTATTTCAGTCCCAGTGGCCTTGTAGATGTTACCATGATGCCTGGAGGGGACTTTGTGCAGCCTCCTCTGAGGACCTGAATTTCCACCTGTCCTGTGCTGGCACCTCATCAAGCTGCCAGTAAATGTAATTACTGCCTCTGCTAGTTGTGCTGGTTGCTGTGGGCAAATCAAGCACTGGAAATGATTTAATTGGTAGTCTGGAAGCCCAAGGGGGCCATGGTGACCATGTACTTTGACCTCTTGCCCAGCACTAGCCAGACAGCTTTACCCAGACTCCATACATCCAGTCATAGCTTATGGCTGAGCTGCCAGATTAGTTCAAATATGAAAAATAACTGCACAATCAGGTGCCATATTTTATGGGATCACAGATTCATTAAGGTTGGAAAAGCTGAGATCATTGAGTCCAACCATTAACCCCACAACGAACCATGTCCCTAAGCACCCTAAGTGTTTTTTTGAATGCTTGCAGCACTGTCTGTTGTGTAGCATCAGCCCCAACCCCACTCTCCCGGTAGTGGCAGGCAGTGAGGGTGTGCCCTTGCCCAGCTTGGCCTGGGGGGATGAGATGCTGCCAGTGCCTATAATAAGTGAGAGGTGAGAAGGGGGCTGTGGAAGGACCCAGAGCACTTGTCTGGCTCCAGGCAATGTGCCCATCCCCAAAAGGAAGACATGCAAGAGGGGGATGTTCACATGCATGGCAGAGAGGCAAGATACACCATGGGATTCATCCGCTAGGATCAGTGTTTTCATTGGGAAATCAATCATGTCCTAGAAAACCCCTTTTTTTTGCAAGTTATAAGGAGAAGCCAGGCTATGGTAGAACTTGAAGGAGAGCATGTGTGTCCCAAAGAAGCAGAGATGGGCTACCCACTGTGGGAAGGTTGTCAGGTACTTGGGGTGCATGATTCCTGCCAGGAGCAAGCAGCAGCCTCTGAGCAGTGATTCATTCTGACAGCCTGGCCTGGAAACGTCTCAGCCTCTCACTGATATGATGCTGCAGTACTTTAAAGGGTCTCTGTGGCACTGATGGTCCATTGCTGAGGCAGGGGGAGTGTCTGTGGGTTGTGCCTTGTACCCCTGCAGCCACCAATCCCTCCCAGTGCAGCTCTGACCCCCACTGGAAATCCCAGCAGTGCCCAGTGTGTGGCTGTTCCACCCAGGACTCCTGTCTGCTCTCTGACTGACAGAGGGAATGGATAAACCTTTGATATATTTAACACTCTGCCATGCACATTCAGACACAAAGGCCAGGGACCTCCGTGCTGAGACTCACAGAAACATCCACAGGCTGATGGCTCAGGAGGCAGGCACGGAGGAGGCTGCTCTTTTCCAGGCTGGAGAGGAGGGCAAAGCTCAGGGGAGCCTTGTCTACAGCAGAGCATTCCCCAACTGCAGGAAAGAAGCTGGGGATTTCTACCTGATCCCCAAGGTGCACAAATGGCAGGTGATCAGCCCCTGGAGCTCTGCTGCTGGCAGGAGGGAGCGTGGGATGGAGGCAGAGCTTCTGTGCATCAGCACATCCATGGTGAAAACGTGCCCCCAGCTGCCTCTGCTGCCATTCTGCTGCCTGCAAGGGCTGCTCCTCCTTTGCACAGGCATCACTTCACACTCACACACCTCGGGAGGAAGAGGCACAGACAGCTGCTCCAGGAAAGTCTCCAGGAACAGGGAAAAGGAAGCCCAAAGAGCCAGAGGAGCCCAGGACCTCTGACCTCACAGCTTGTCTGCAGACTCAGAGGTTGGAGCTTGGAGAGCCCCAGTGCTGTTGTGCTTTGCAAGATCAGTGGCTCCAAGGGTGCAAGATCAGTGGCAGGGGGAGCCAGGCTGGAGAGCTGGCCAGGTGCAAGAGGGGCTGTGAGGATTTGGTGGGCAAAGGGAGAACAGGCAGAATCCTGCAATGGAGATGAGCCTTACAGTGGAGCTGTGGAAAAGTGCAATGCCTCCAGAACTACCTTTTCACCTGAACTGCCTTGACTTTCTCTCTTTTTTTCTTTATAAACCTGCAAAATATCCTGTCTGACTGGGCTTGTGTTCTGCCAAAGCTCAGCCTGATTACAAGGTACCAACTGGTTCAGAGCTGAGCTGCATCAGGAAGGGCACATTCCTGGTAGTCCCAGCTCCTGCCTTGGGGGGAGAAGCTGCAACAAACTGGGAGCAGGGAAAAGTCTCTATTTTCTCTGTTTGGAAAAGTCACTT
Source organism: Donacobius atricapilla (assembly GCA_013397315.1). Lineage (NCBI taxonomy): Eukaryota > Metazoa > Chordata > Aves > Passeriformes > Mimidae > Donacobius > Donacobius atricapilla. The sequence goes on from WBMY01015148.1 coordinate 55,789, forward strand.
TCCACTTATACAATGATCAGTGCAGTGAACTTTATATCTCTGTTCTTGGACCAGGCACAGGGACCCAGGCAACCAAGGCCCTGAGCTGTGGCCCTCTTTCCAAAAAGCCACATGTCCCCTTCCTTTCTCTGTCCCCTCAGTCTGAGCACCTGAGCCTCTCCTGAAGTCCCTTCCACCCTGTGGCAGGGCAGGTCGGGATCACTCAGCCAAGCTCTGATGAGCTGCCTGGGGACCCATGCTGACACTGCTGGGCTGGAGCATCAGGACGCTGAGGAAGGACCAGAGCAGCTCAGTGCAGCGAACAGGGTGTCCTTGAGGGGTCAGATCCATCAGCTGCTTTGGGAATTACACAGATTTGGGATTAACATCAAGAGACTGCACAAAAGGCTTCAAATGAAACATGCTGATGGAGAGAAATCCACTTGAGGAGCAAGGTAGCATTTGGCAGAGAGTTTTCTGGGAGAACAGCAAAGCCTGCCTGGCTGTTAAAGTGTTAAACAACCGTTGTATGAGCTGTACTGCAGATATTTCCCATTTCCTTCTTCCTGCCTTCATTGCCCAAGGTGCACTTTATATTAATTTTCCCTTTTTTTTTTCCCATAGAAAATCCAACTCTCCAGAGGATTTGGTAGGTTCCAGCTCTGCTCTGCATTTACAGACTCGACTAATTACCCAGATAATGGGACGGGTGCTGTGGTAAGGGCATTTCCTGTGAGGCAAGGTTAGGCAGATAAAATGCCTGGAGCCAGAGGGTTTTGGATTCAGCCGTTCTGGGAGAAGTTTCTAATTTATTAGTGCTATTTTTTAAAAAGAAATTAAAAGGCTTTTAAATGAATGGAGATTTGCTCTTTCCAAGTGATTTATCTCCTTTGTCTGATGGGTGGAGGAGCTGGCAGGGATGTGGATGGGGAGGGAGAATCCAGGGAGATAGGAAGCAGTGGGGTCACCCCAGGTGGAGGGGATGGGCGAGGGCTGTGTGGCCTCTCTGAATATGTCTGTGCCAGAGACAGGCTGGAGATTTCCCAGAGGAGCAGCACTTTTGGGGCATATTTTTGCTATTTTGGCTGCAGCCCGGAGGCCTCCAGCATTTTGAGCCGGTCCTGGGGAGCAGCCATTCATTTCCCAGCCCTGCCTGTGCCCCATCTTGGCCCTGCTGGGGGCTGGGGAAGCAGGACACTGCCAGGACATGCTTTTGGTCTCTGCCAGCACCAGGGTCTGTCTGTGGGGGTGTGCCAAGGCAGGAGGAGCCCTGGCCCCTGCCCTTGGTCCTTGCTCCATCACAGGGCCCACTGACAGGGCCACAGCTCTGACTTTTGTATTTTCCCCTTTGCCTCAGTAGCTCCAGACAGAGCTCTGAGCAGGTGTTGGGGAATATGAGGTGGCTTATGTGGTGGGGGACCCTGCACATCCCTTGCCAGGCTGCTGCTCGGCACTGCCAGCCCACCTGAGGCACAGCTGAGAGCACAGACCTGCCAGAGTCACTGCTGCTGCCCACCTGCCTTGTACCAGAGACCCCAGGGACTCCTCATCAGGTTCCTGCTCTGTGTGTGTGTCTGTGTGTGTGTGTGTGTGACAGCCAGCCCCCAGGGCCACCACACCTCTCCCTGCTTGGACAAAACAGTCTGTTGGGAGAAAAAATGCTTTCCCCTTTTCTTCAAAGCAAAGATCCTATCCCAGGGGCAATTTCAATGAGTCACTTCCACAACTGCTTTGGTAGAAGATCTGGGAAAAACCAAGATCATCGGGTCCAACCATTAACTCCACACTAAACCATGTCCCTAAGCAATTTCAATGAGTCACTTCCACAACTGATTGGGAAGAGCCATGAGGAGCCTCTATCCCCTTTCAGCTGCACTCTGGACTTGCCCTCTGGAGTCTGCTCTGCTGTGCCGTGGGGACACCGAGGGACACCTGCCTAACAGCTGGGAAGGTGGGAATGCTAAATGATGGTCTGCGTGTGCTGGTGTTTGGAGATAGAATTTGAGGCTAGCTCTGGGATTCAGCTGCCGTAATTACATGCCCTCCCCGTGGCTGAGGCACACACACACATTCAAACACCGACGGCTGCACAGGTTCAGGTCAGCTTCCCCTTCCACCCCTCTGCACAGAGCAGTGACCACGAGTTTGATCATGTGGTGGGGCTTCACTCATTCCCTTCAGCTATGATCCATGAAATATTCATATTTCAGGGGCACAGAGGGATAAATTCAGTGTTATCACAATCTACCTAATGAGGCCGAAGTCGAGCACTATGAGATGTGAAACAATTGTTCATCATCACATTAGACTCTGTTCAGACTGACAGCAAAGCTCAGGGACCTTAGGATACTTCTCGGATTTCCAGGTGAGGGTGGTAAGGAGCAAACCTGTGCATGAGACCAGTCTCCCCGTGGAAACTGATGTCACAGGGATCCCCTCATGAGAAATCCTTTTCTCATACAGCAGTGGGTAACCTGGCCCCTGTGTTAGCTCCATGCAGGCGTTTGGATGGCAGTTTCCCTTCACTGTTCCTCTGAAACCACAGCCACACTCCCCAGCACTGTCCCTAACCCTGAGCACAAGGTCTGAGTGTTCCCTAGAATCAGTCTCTGTCACTGCAGGGATGCTCCTGGCTGCAGCTGAACTGCTCCTTCCATCAGCTTTTCCCTAAGCACTCCTACTCATCAGGCTTATGATACTCAACAAATCTCATCACAGAACCATGGGATGGTTTGGGTTGGAAGGGACCTTCAACATCATCTAATTTCAAGCCCCTGCCATGGGCAGGGACTCCTCCCATTAGAAGGTGTCTAAACCCCTTGCCTTTCTTGTTGCTTTGTTAAAGACTGAGAAATTAAGTCTGAGATAATCAGGAAATGCAGAAGTCAAGATATTTCCATCCAAATGGCAGAAGCAGGTTACGCTGCTGGATGTTTTACAGCTGGTGTTAAACATCCCAAAGGACAATACACCACGGGGCAGGACTGACAAGGCAAATCTGGAACAGGGAAGCAGTGCAAAGAGCAGTATGTCTGCAGTCTCAGCTCTTGGCATGCCTTCCACACACTTCTTGCAAAAGATGATGCTTCTCCTGACTTTTTTTCATTTCACCTCCCCATTCCTCACCCTCTCAGAATACCCTCACCTTGTGCCAGGCCATTTGCGGTGGTCCAAATGTTCACTTTGGCCACAGGCCTTCCGCTCTGGTCATGCCAATGGGTGAGGGATGTCCTTCCCTTGGTATTTATGGTCTCCATGTCCAGCAGGGCAGTGCTGGCTCCTCCCTGCATTTCCTATGGACATCCCCTGATCTTACACCTTGTGTAGAGGATCAAGGCCATTACCCAAAGGGGCTGCAGGAAGAATGTTTCACATCAGGATACTTACACTCTTATTTACTCCATGTGTTTGGGAAAGGGCTAAAAAATGCCAAGCTTCTCGCACTAGGACCATCTAATCCCTGGTTTCGTGGCTCAGCTTGGGGCTTCTTCCCACAGCCCTGCAGGGTTGTTCTGTGTCATCTCTCATGCTGGTGGGAACTGGAGAAGGAATCTCACTGGTTTACAGGGCTGTTTTGAAACCCCTTTGGGAATCTGGCCCAGGCTGCTCTGACTTGCTTCCAGCCTACCTGCCAGCTTTCCTTCCCAGGAGGAAAGGCTGGGGGGGGGGTGGCTGGGGAGCAGCCAGGTCTTGCCCTGACAGAGAAAATTTTCTTGGAGCTGCTTTCTCCAGTTTCACGCTGGTGTTTGACTCATTGAGACCTGGTGGGTGCTGCACATTTCCCCATCAGTAGGGAGAACAAAAAGCTGCTCTTGCTGTGCACTTGGCAGAGCTGACTTGTGCATAGAAGCTGCAGGTCAATGCAAGGGAACTGTGAAGTCATTCATCTGGCTTCACCTCTTCGTAGATTTTCTGCTCTCCTGAAATATCAGGGCCAAGCCCTCTCCAAGAACAAAGATGCTCCACTGGGATCTGTTTTTGCAGAAATGCTGGGACTTGGGGCAGGTGAGCAGTGTGATTGTACCTTTGCAGCTCACACATTGCTGAGACCTGCACGGGGCAGTGCCTGCTTCTCTGAGGGTTTTGGCATTTAATAAAAATAGAAGTTTTCCTGTCTAGCTGAATATGAGAAGGAATATTTCCCCTAGAGAGAGAGAGGTTTTTGCACCTAAAACTTCCCAGGCTCTTCTGAAAAAGCAGAAACAATGTTTTCCTCTCAAATTTTACATTTCTTCAACTATTGTGCCTGGTTTATAATCAGCATCTGGCCACAAGTACTCATTTTAGGAACCCTGGAGAAATTTCTGTCTTCACCAACCTTTACCATGCTGCTGCCTTCCAGGAGGTAACGCCCACGGGGTAACTGAGAGCATGGTTTGGCTTCCACAAGCCAAGAAAATGTGCTAAGTGCTGTCAACAGAATGTAATCATAATTTGAGTTAAAGGGTAAGTGTGGAGACTGTAATCGTCCCCACATGCACAGGAGCTGAGAGGTGGTAGGTAGATGCAGGTCTTGCAGCTTGGCTGGGATGGTGCAACCAAAAGCTTGGCAGTTTTTTGCCCCAGAGCTTGGGGTGGGTGCTGAGGATTAATGAGGGGTGGCACCACTGGAGGAACACTCATTCCTCAAGGATCACTGAGTTAGAATGCTTGCTGGCCCGAAGGTGAGAATTGGATGCTCAGGCCAAGAGGAGTAGAAGGCCTCTCATTGCTCTGGAGGATGTTTCTTCAGAGCAATCAGATGTGGAGGAGAGTGTGGAGAGTCTGGAGCTCTCTGCCACTGCATCGTGCTTGCTGCAGGAGCTGTGCAGGGTGGGGCTGTGGGACCCTCACACCAGTCCATCCTGCAGTCTGGACACAGGCAGAGTCCTGCTTCAACAGGACCACCTTTGGAGGCTGGATCCTCCCGGGGCTGCCTGATCAGCATCAGCAGAGACAGGACTTGCAGAGCTGCAGTGCTTCTAAGACCCCACATTGCTGCACAGTCCTGTCCCTGAGGGCACTGGGAGCAAGAGTAGGGGACATGGAGCTCCCCACATGCTGGGTGGCACCTTGGATGAGCAGCAAAAGGCAGAGAAAGTGTGAGAGCAGGAGCAGAGTGGAAGAGAGGGAAAATGAGCATTCAGCACAAATGGCTGTGGAAACAGAATTATCTCCCAGGGCTATGAAACCCTTTAGTCTTTCCCACAGCAAACAAGGGCCCATCTTTTCCTCTGCAGCTCCATCCTGCTTGGGATGAGCAGCAGCATCGCTAATCACCCTGGCTGCAGAGAAGGGTTGCCCAGACCTGGCTAAGATGTCACTGCGTGTCTGCTACAGCTGTAGCCCAAACAAGGTTTTCTTACATCAGTGAGTTCTCTGCTTCCTCCTGCAGCTCCCTGCCTTTGTGCTGCCTGGATGCCACAGCTTTGCCCTCACATATTTGCCTGTGACCACCAGAAATGACCGGGGAGAAAGCCAAGCTGGGACTCGTGGGTCACCAGAGGAGACTATCCATCAGCTTCCCACCCCTGGCACAGTTCAACCTCTCCCCAGCTGAGCCCTTCTGGGTGGTCACAGGATCTGCCAGTCTGCAAGGAAGAGACAATGTGTGTCATGGTCTTGCCCTGAGGAGTGTGTCTGGGGACCAAGGGTTTGCCTGCTGCTGCCACTCTTGCCCGATAGCTGCTGTTGGCACCATGCTGGGCACAGAGGGGCCCTGTCTCCTTGAGTGGCACTTGAATGCTGGGAAGCAGCATCTCCTTCTGCCATGACCTGGGCCCCCTGGTTCTCTTGGCAGGAAGAGAGGGCCAGACTCTGACCCCAAGCCTGTATGAAGGGACATGTTTCTGCACAATTGAAGGCATCAAGCTCCTCTTCCAGTCTTTCAGAGCCTCAATTTATTTGTTTGCTTGTTTATGTTTCCTCCTGGGCCAATGCACAGCACACGGGAATGTGTGGCTGTGAGATGGAACTCTCCCTGAGTTCAGGGTGAGCCCCCTGTTGCTAATCACAGAATCACGGAATGGTTTGGCTTGGAAGGGACCTCAAAGCCCATCTCGTTCCACCTCCTGCCATGGCAGGGACACTTCCCACTATCCCAGGTTGCTCCAAGCTCTGTCCAACCTGGTCTTGGACACTGCCAGTGATGGGGCAGCCACAGCTTCTCTGAGCACCCTGTGCCAGGACTCCATCACCCTAACAGCCAAGAATTTCTTCCTGATCTGATCTCAATCTGCCTTCCTGAAGATGTGTCCAGGAGGTGAGTTCATTCCTGCTTCCCATCCTCCTTGCAGTCTTCTGATGGATTGTTTCCCAGCCATGCCAAGCACATGGTGCACAATGAAGTCAGCTGGCTATGGGTGATGCCAGCAGACATGAGATCATCTCAGAGATACCCCACAGACCCCTGAGGACTTTACAGGCCCCAAACTCAAGTCAGCCCCTCACTTTGGTGGTCAGGTGTTGGGGAGGCTTTAGGACCATGCCCATGTGCTGAGGAAGAAGAAACACTCCCCGAGAAGGGAATGCATCCAAGCTCTTGGGATTGCACCTGGACTAGAATGGTGTCCAGGGCCTCGGGACCCCTTGCCATCCCCACTGCCCACATGCACAGCTCCCCCTGCAGCAGCAGCCACGGGAGGAAAGGCCAGGCTCTCACTCCCCTGTAAGCATCATGCCCTGGGCATCTACCCCTGCTGCTGCCCTCAGTGCACGGTGACCAGTGACATGTGTGGGGCTGAGCCCCTTTCCTGCATGCTGTGCTGGGGGATAAATACACCCCATGTCTTTAGGACAGAATAAAACAGGGCACTCACAGGGTTTCCAGGCTGTGCAGCCCATCAAAGCCGTTGGCTCCCAGGCTTTGGATCCGGTTGTTGTGCAGGTGCCTGTGGGCAAAACAGAGATGGTCAGTGGGGCTGAAAGCTGACCGTTTCCTTTGGTTTGAGCTGTGGTCCAGGACATCCTGTAAACTGAGCACTGCCTGGGCTGGGATGCCAAAAGCACCAAGGAGTTCCCTCTCTTACCCCCAGAGACACGTGTTGGGTGCAGTAGTGCTTGCAGAGAACTACACAGCTCCCATCCCTCTCAGGAGTTCCAGGCTAATGTAGGAGTTTCCCTGAGATCTCCACCTTCACAGCTGCCAGGTGGCTGTGGATGAACATGCTTAAGCAAGAAGCTTCAAGAAACACCCTAGAGCTCACGGTACCCTGGGCTCAGCCCACTGCGTGGCTTCACCAGCTGTTCATGGGCACTGGGTGCTATCTAAGGACACAATCATGTTTGGACTCCTTGGAGTCTTCTTAGCAGCAAGAAGACTTTGAGTGCAAAATTATCCTGTTAGTCACAGTTTATTATCTTTACATAAAAAAAAAAACAAACAAAAACCCAAAAAATAAAAAAAACCCCAAACCATTGCCAGTTCCTGGATCAGCTCCAGTTTGATTACAATGAGAGTTGTCTCCAGTTCAATGCTTCAGAGTGCCTGGCTGAAGTGCTGGGGCCATGCCACAGGCTGATGCACATTCTCTGCACCATAGGAACAATTTTTTTCTGTTCCCCTTCACCTTGCTGCTACATGCCATGAACATCTAGTGCTTACAGGCTTCAGAGCTCCCAGCATTAATGTTGGCATGGGGGAGCCGTATGCTGGGGGCCCCTGCAAAGCCACCTGGGGTAATTTTGCCTTGGAAGCTCTGTAACTGATGAGTTTCTGGAGTCCTTTGTCCTGTGTTTCCATGGATCCCTCACTCCCCTGTCTCCCCTGTCCTTTGGCAAACCCAAGGCCTTAATCCCTGGATTCCTTGTCTGGGATTATCAGAGGCTCTTGTGTATGTGTGCACATCTCAGTGCATCTTCCATGTCACTTCCTTTACAGCAGTGAGCTTGTGGCTAATTGTGCATCTCCCTCTGAAATCCCACTCAAAGGCACCTCCGAGTCCATGGAGACAGTTCTTGCAAGCAGTCTGAGAAAAGTCTGCTGAAAACCAGAAGACAACCCAATGCTGCCCAGTCTGCACTTCTACCAGCCTGCACTTAAGCCCCTTAGTGATGCCCATGCTTGCACTGCCGTGGTCTGTGTGATAAATGCCCACCAAGGAGGGGCAAGTCTCTCATGGCAGGTTTCCCCATCAGTTCAGATTCTCTTTTAATGTTCCCAAGTTCACATGTGGTGAATTGCTGACATACCACTCCCCTTGGGGGTCCTTTCGTCCCATGCCCATGATAGCACTAGCAAAAGATGCACCAGCCTTTGTCCAATGCTGCTGCCTCTTTCCAAGAACCTGGGGGAGGCTCCATCCTGGCAGGTGGATCAATGATTTTTTCATTATTTGCTGCTTGATCTAAATGTGTCTCAGCTTGAAAAATCTCACTCCACCCGGATTCAAGTGTGAGCTGTTTGGCTGAGCACAGGCATCTCCCACTGCCAAATATTCTGGGGTAAAACAGGAGGAAGCTGGGAGTGGAGGAAGAGCCAGGCTCTAGGGCAGTTTGGTAGGGGCCTGCAAAACGGAAAGCAGCCTGAGACGGATGTTTGTCATGGGGATGAGAACATACAAACATTTCAGAGGAAGGGGAAGGGAAGGGGAAGGGAAAGATATCTGATAAAGTATGTTTGCTCGTTTGAGCAAATGGGAAAAAAGAAAAGGATATTGCCTGCATGAAAACTTGGATTGTAACTTTTAGAGGAGAAAAGAAGCCTGAGATCAAAATGAGAATCTTATGGGAGAAATTTCTCTTTGTCACAAGAAAAGAAGTTTGTGCCCAGATGGTTTCCTCCATCAAATGTTAACAGCTTCTGGTCATGCTGCCTTCTCTTCAGCTGGCGGCACCTTTGGCAAAGAGAGGGTTGGGGTCTGGAGTTCCTGTGGGATCACATGAAGGGGTATCACAAGAACCCCATGGCCCAAACCCCTGGCTGCTGTGAGGGGACAGTGTGGGGGCAAGGGAAGGCTGACTGCCAGGGAAGGTGTGAGCTCCCTGGAGCTTTGTCAGGGCGGTGTGACTGGACATCTCGTCCGAGCTCGGACGTGCTGACCAGCTGACTGCTATCACGTTAGTCAGGCAGGGAGACTGCAGAGAAAAGCAATCACCTGCTGTGTTTATATTTGGCCCTAGAGTGCTTTGTTTGGAGGCAGAGTAATGAAAATCATCCGAAGGAAGTTCTTTGTTGGTGAGAAAATTATGAACGACCAAAAAAGGGAGTTATAAAAAAATTTGCTGTCCAAGCTGAACTCTAGAGTTACCGAACCACATGGCAATAATAGAAACAAGAGAGCTGGAAAGGTAAACACTTGAAAAGATGTTCCTGTCTTCCATCCTGCCTTTTTTTTGCTCCCCTGGTAAACAAATTTTAACAACTGGAATTGCAACACCACCAGTGCTTGTCAATTTGAGCTCAGCCCACACAACGTTATATTCTGCCCTGTAAATTACAGCTCAGCTGGTTTGATAGTAGCTCAAGGTACTTGATTCGGGGCTATAAACAACCCCTATGATGCAAAAACATGGGAAGTCTTTAAGCCTTTGCTGTTGGAGCTAGAACACACCAGTCTCCTTGGTCAGAGCAATGGGCTTTAGGATCTGGGTCTCTTCCTTTGCAGGCCATGGAGTGAGGATGGGTTTAGGCAATCACTCATGGAAGAAGCGGTGTGCAGGATGAGGACAGTCACTGCTGGTTTGTGGGCTGGCCTGCAGGCTGTTCTCAGCCGTGCACTTCCATTAGAAAACAGCAACAGCAACTGTCACACTGCACCCTGGCAGGGTGGGACTGGCCAGGAGCTCCCACAGCAGCACAAGGGCTCCCACCTGCTGAGGACAAGTGAGCTCCTCTGCTGCCAGCTGAGCCCTTGCTGTGGCTTGCTGAAACCAACATAAATGGCAGTGGCTGCAGAATTCCATGCAGGCTGCAGCCTGGCTGGTGCCTCAGGTGGTGAGAATTTAGAAACAAAGCAGAAAAAAAATCAAACCCTACAAGGTTTGCTCTGACCCATAATAAGAAACACGCAACAGATTCTAGGAAGAATTTCTCTCCTTGCCAACAATTTCTATTGTAAATTAGGAATAGATGTGATGTCCCCCCATCATTCATGCAGCACCCTTAGTCAAATTTGTTCAGTTTTCATTTGACTTCCTTTTCCATTTAGTTTTTCAATGAATTAAAAAGTCCTGGGGAACAGTCCAGACAGTCCAGAGGCAGTAGCTTCACTCTGGCAATTCCACCTCCAAGGGGACTGCACATCTGCCTTACACAGAAGGGAAGCAGATTGAGCGAGTGCCTAAATACTGCTTTAATGAAGGTGCTTGTCTGTATGGGCAAGGAAAGGGAAATAGTGTCAACATCTGCATTGAGCACTGGTGGAAGCAGATCTGGCTGGACAAATGTGGGGCTGGTGCCCACAAGGGTAATTGTACTTCAGTGAACTTAAATGGGTGCAGAGAAGAGCAATAAGAATGATCCAAGGGCTGGAAAAAAAATAGGATGGAGACTTAGAGAACTCAATCTGTTTAGCTTATTAAATAAGATCAAGGGGATGGTGCAGTGTAATGTATAGGATTCTTCCTGGTTAGAAACTGGGTACTAAAATGGTTCTGTGATTTAGTGGAGGAAAGAATAATAAGAACAAATGTCTGAAGTCAAAGCCAAAAAAATTCAAATGGGAAATATGAGCGCTTTTTTTTAACACTAAGGATGATTAACCACTGGAACAGACTACAAAGAGAAGGGGTGGATTTGCCATTGCTTTCATTTTGAATGATTTCATTTTTTCTTCTCAAAAAGGACAAATGCATACATTTTCCATCAATTATTTGCATTAGATGATTTGAACCAAGCTCAAATCTGACATCATATGAATTCACCCCTGACCAGCCACTGCCATGATGAGCTTCCACCTTTATTGTGGCATAATTGTCCTTTTCTTCAACTTGGCCATGGATAAGTAGAGAAATCTAAATCATAAATGGTGCAAATTCCATGGATTGTTTCCATAGTGAAGGACCAGTATGAGACTTGTCTGGTGAAGAATAAAGCTCGATCAAAAGTGACATTCTCAGGGTACATTGGAGCATGATTTGCTTCTTCCTCAAGTGCTGGAGAAGGAAATCCTGTTTTGCCTAGGCAGTGAGCTTGGTCCTCCAAGAGAAAAGGCACTTTTGCCAATTAAAAGGCTCATGAATGGGACCCAGATGTTGGGTCAATATTGTTCCTAGTGATAATGAATTGCACATGCCTGGCACTCCCTGCCAATGCCAATGTTCCCAACAGCATCTCAGAGAGGCACTGGTAACTCCCTTGCACAGGTGAGGGCAGGGATCCACAGGTTCATCCCACACCAGACTGGGCTTTGTGGTGCCAGGAAGCTCCGAGTCCCACAGATATCAGCTGAAATGACTGGTGTTCAGCTTTCCTGGAAAGCAGGGATGTGATGATCCTTGCCTCCTGGGCAAGGAAGACACTGAAAAGCAGTGGTCCCTTCTGAAAGTCTCAGCCAGAGTTACACCAGAACAAGGACAAAATGGGAATGGGAACCCAGGAGTCTTGCAAACAAGTTTTTTCTTCTAGTCACTAAACCATTCTGTTAGAGAGAGAGCTGCACCATGTCCTTTAATGACAAAACTGTAAGAAAGAGAAATTCTACTAAGGATTCACCTGGAAGGTGCTGCTGAGTGACCTTGAAAATAAATTATCAGCTGATATTCAGGTTATGTGAATGTCAAGTGCACTAGAGGGGAGAACTAGTCTTATATGAGCATACACACTATCAGGCTTTTATAGATCTCCAGGAAAGAGGTCTTGATGTTTAGTAGCTAGGAAAAAAAGCAAATAAAACGACAGGGAAGGCTAGAAGAGGGAAAATGGGTACAGAATAGCATTGTACCGTGAAATATACCAGAATTAATTTTTGTCTTTGATACAATCTACAGATTTGGTCTGTCTGAAGGTGTGAAGGAAAAAAGAAGTGTGATATGAGAACTAACTTCTGATTTAACACAGACAGGTAGTAACAGGACAAGGGGAAAAAGAGGGTAGATTTTTTTTTTTTTTAAACTGAGAGAGGGTAGATTTAGATCAGATGTTGGGAAGAAATTCTTCCCTGTGAGGGTAGGGAGGCCCTGGCACAGGTTGCCCAGAGACGCTGTGGCTGCCCCTGGATCCTTGGAAGTGTCCAAGGCCAGGTTGGAGGGGGCTCGGAGCAGCCTGGGGCAGTGGAAGGTGTCCCTGCCATGGCAGGGGGTGGAACAGGATGAGCTTTGAGGTCCCTTCCTACCCAAACTATCCTGGGATTCCACGTTGCAAACCACATAACTGGATGGGGAGTGGAAGAGCTGAGCTGAGGGAGGGGTACAACAGACAGTAACAAATACAGCAATGGCACAGAGGAGATGGACACAGAGCACAAGAATTAGAGGGTGTTAAGCTAAACTAACTGGTGATGGCACGAGAACAACTTTTCCCAGAGTCCATGTTTTCAGCCAGGTAGGCAAGGGTGGGGGTCAGGTTAGAGAAGTGGAGCTTCTCTTTTGCTCCCATTACGGGGCCAAATTGACTCCTGGAGGTTTGCAGGAGCTAAGGCTCCCTGTGGACCCAAACAAGGAAGGATTTGGGTTTTAACCTCATTTGCTCTAACTTAAGGGGTTCTCTGCTATGTGATAAAAGGAAAACTACTTGAAGATTTTCTCTATCCAGGTTCTTCATTACAGGGCAAAGCCCTCTACTGCTTGGCCTGTTTTGGAAAGTTCACTCCAACTCTGTGTCCTACACACATCCCAGCATCTCTGCTGAGAGCTCCTTTGGTGACATCAGGAAAGAAGGGAACTGCAGCCCGCTGCAGAGGTGCAGCAGCAAGGACACATCTGCAGCATGGGGGATTTCTTGGCAATGTAAGGTTTTACTTGAGGACCCCTCTGGTGAGTGGGACTGAGAGAGGTGCTGTCATTCCTGGCTTGAGACTTCTTGCTGAATTCAGCTGACAGAGGAAATGAGGGACACTACTGAGAACTGCTGTCATGCACTTTATTGGGTTGTCAGCGCAGCAGCATGGGGGTTTCAGATGCTGATTGCAAAATCTCTTATGCTCAAGAAAGATGATGATTTTTGTAAAAACAACCTTTGCTTCATACAAACCATCAGCTGAATAGTATTCAGGATTATTTCTGTGTGCAGATACTAAGATATATTTGGTCCTGAATAGGTCAGATTAGGAGGCAACCACCTATTCCACAGAATGATCCTGATCAAATATCCATCTCTCTTCTGCCATCCAAGCACAGTGCCAGCACCCCAGCACACGGAACCCTTGTTATTAAAGCTGGGAAAGGATGGTGCCAATTATGGAGTTCCATGGATTTCATGATGAGTGATGTACACAAGGCTCTGCTCACTGAACAGCCTGCAGCCCCAGTTTGAAGCCTGAAGCAGCAATAGATGGGATTAAGATCAGGGAATTCCTCAACAAAGGTGTAATTTATTAGCAGACACCGAACTTTGAAAGTGTTCCAGGTTGAGGCTGGGATACTCTGATGTCAGTGCTTGTGGCAATGCAGGATGGTGAAATAGTTCTGCCCAGGGCCCAAGGTATGTGGTGGAGGAACAGCACAGCTCTGCACCTGGGAGGCTCCTGCCCTCAGCTATGGTCAGCTGTGCTCAGCTGTGCTCAGCCATGCTCAGCCATGTCCCTGAGTACTGACCAGGCTGCACAGGAGGGATCCCCTGTGCTTAGCCACATCTGCCCTTGGCTTTCTTCCCCTGGGGCTCATTTTAACACCCTATAGCTGGGAGTTTCCAATGTTTATAGCAGCAGCCAGATCCTCCATCTACATGCAAACCCAGACATTTGCAGAGAAAGGCACACGTGTCATCTTCACCCTGGTAGGGAATGTCTCCTCTCCAGCTTGGCTGTCTTTTGGGAACATTTTCTTGTCAGCTTTGTGGGTGAGTCTGGAGCAGGACATTCCCCTGGCTGGGACACAGGAGGGACACTGGATGACTTTCCACTGGTGTTGTGTTGACAAGGGCTTGCATGGAAGCATGGGAGAGATTTATGGGGCCAGTTCTGCCAAACACTTGTGATCCCACAAAAATGTAGCATCGTGTCCCACAGAGCCTGGCAGGGTCACACATGTGTTCCCTTCCAATTGTATGTGGTGGGATATTATTCTCTCTCTTGTGACCTAATGGTCAATGACTTTTATTTCTCAAGCTTGCCTGTTTAATTAAAGAGTTGCTTCTTGCCCACAGTATGGGATGAGCCGGAATGAAAGCAGCATGCTTTGGAGGCTGAAATGAAACCCCAAATGTCAGCTCACCCGCTGAGTGAGCCATTAAAGCTGACTGAAGTGGTTGCATTATGGTGGCCAGGGGTTGCCTTGCAGAATGAGCACTATTGTGGGTGAAAACAACTTTTTTGATTTTTCTCAAGTTGCTCTTTGCTTTTCTCCTAAATAAGCCTTTATGCTTTGTCTAAACAGATGAATTTGATGCTTAAAAAAACTGAGCTGCGCTTTGTCCAAGCACTTTCTATGCCGGATGGTCTCAGTAAACACTTTAAGTTTTGAAAGGGAAATAATTGCTAAACTTTCACTAAGGCACTACATGCTGAGGTTACTTAACACCCTGGTATCAGTACAAATTACCACACTAGAGGTGGCATTTCATGTGGATAGAGGAGCTCTAAAGCAGTTGGTAATCATACCCGAACGTGCTAATCAACACCAAAGAAGTAATAAGTATCTCATTTGCACATCGGAAGTTCCTTTTAAAGGGAAGATAATCCGCAAGCCTCTGTTGATAGAAAGGATGCCCCTCCTGAGCAGCTGCCAGAGGGATCAGTTCCCTTTCTGATGGCAGCCTTCGGGTGCTTTGGTGTCCCATTGCCCATGCAGTGTTTCCATCCTGGAGCAGCGCTGCCCTCCCCAGCGCTGGCCGTGAAAGGCTTACAGCGCGAACTGGACAGCAACCACCGCAAAGCATCTGACCTGCAGATGTACCACAGTCGTGCAAGGAGGCAGGCACGGGCTTGGACAAGGTGTTGGCATTAGACCTTTGGTTTAAAATCGTATTTGGTAATAAAAGGGGGTGAAGGGGGAGGAGAGGGAGCGAGTTAATATGTTTTCCAAGAAGTGAAAATACTACTTTTTTGACCGGACTGCAAATTGCTGCAATATTTTTTTTTTTTTTCGCGTTGCTAGAAATTCCTGTAGTTTTAACACAGGGATTGGAGGGAGGAAAAAAATGAGGTTTTTGTTGCTTGAGCCTTCAAGGAAAACAATCTGGTTTTTGTTTCCAGTTACTGATTTTTTTTTTTTTTTAAATACAAAACATTTCTTGAATTATATCAGGGAGCTTTGTAGCTCTTCACTGAAAAGTGGAGGAAATATGACAAAAATCAAGAGAGGCAATTTTAGCATTTCATATGGAATGAGGGGGATTCCCTGACTCTTTGAACAAAACCTCTGCCCCCGCCCCAGCCGGTGGGCAGCGGCCAGCCGGGGTTCCCGCAGGGGGAGCAGCCGCGGGCAGCGCCCGGTCCCAGCGCAGGGAGCAAGAAGCGGAGAAGGCTTACAGCACCACGAGGCTGCTGAGGTTCTGGAAGGCGAAATCGGGGATGTGCCAGATCTGGTTGAGGGCCAGGGTCATGGCTTGGAGCGCTGGCAGGTGGTTCAGAGCTCGCACGGGGATCTCCGTCAGGGCGTTGTCGTCCAGCCACAGGTGACGCAGGGAGAGCAGCCCCTCAAAGCTCCTGTCGGGCACCACGGAGATGAGGTTTGCATCCAGGCGTCTGGGGGGCAAGAAACAGCGTGGTGATCAGTGAGAGCCCTGCCCGCGGGGTGACGCAAAGGGGAGCGGTGCCGAGGCGGGATGCACTGATGGCCAGGGAGATTGGACTGGGCGGTAAATAGTGATTAACATAAGAAGGTGTCGGTGAGGCTCCCGCCTGTGCTGGGAGATGTCCTGCAGTCCCTCCTCGATGGGGGCTCGGTGCTGGCAGCTGATGGCAGCTCCTGCAGCGCCGTGGTTGGGCTGAGCGTGGCCCCCAGGCCCCCCCCGGGCTCGGAGCCCCAAGGCTGCATCTCCCGGGGCCGGGCTTGCCGCGGGTCCGCCCCAGCCCAGCCGCGCTGCCCCACAGCCCGGCCGCCCTGCCCCACAGCCCGG